>VZTQ01013009.1:140763-194880 GCA_013400755.1 Pelecanoides urinatrix | reverse complement strand
GGGAGATGTAGTGGTCGGAGTCCATCTTGGGCTTAACGACCATGAAATGATAGAATTCTCTATTCTTGGTGAAGTAAGGAAGGGGGCCAGCAAAACCGCTACCATGGACTTCTGGAGGGCAGGTTTTGGCCTGTTCAGGACATTGGTTGAGAGAATCCCTTGGGAGACAGTTCTGAGAGGCAAAGGGGTCCAGGAAGGCTGGACTTTCTTCAAGAAGGAAGTCTTAAAGGTGCAGGAGCGGGCTGTCCCCAAGTGCTGTAAGAAGAACTGGTGGGGAAGACGACTGGACTGGCTGAACAGGGAGCTTTTGCTGGGACTCAGGAAAAAAAAGGAGAGTTTACCACTTTTAGAAGGGTCAGGCAACTCAAGAAGAGTACAGGGATCTCATTAGGTCGTGCAAAGTGGAAATTAGAAAGGCAAAAGCCCAGCTAGAATGCAACCTGGCCACTGTCGTGAGAGACAACAAAAAATGTTTTTACAAATATATTAACGACAAAAAGAGAGCCAAGGAGAATCTCCATCCTTTATTGGATGCGGGGGGTAACATAGCCACCAAGGACGAGAATAAGGCCGAGGTACTTAATGCCTTCTTTGCCTCAGACTTCAATAGTCAGAGCAGTTATCCTCAGGGTATTCAGCCCCTGAGCTGGAAGTCAAAGATGGAGAGCAGAATAAACCCCCCATAATCCAAGAGGAAGCAGTTAACAACCTGCTATGCCACCTGGACACTCACAAGTCTATGGGGCTGGATGGGGATGGGATCCACCCGAGGGTACTGAGGTAGCTGGCAGAGGAGCTTGCCAAGCCACTCTCCATCATTTATCAGCAGTCCTGGTTAATAGGGGAGGTCTAAGATGACTGGAGGCTTGCCAAAGTGATGCCCATCTATAAGAAGGGCTGGAAGGATGATCCGGGGAACTACAGGCCTGGCAACCTGAGCTCAGATCTGGGGAAGATTATGGAGCAGTTCATCTTGAGGGTGCTCACAAGGCATGTGTGGGACAACCAGGGGATCAGGCCCAACCAGCACAGGTTCATGGAAGGCAGGTCCTGCTTAACCAACCTGATCTCCTTCTATGACAAGGTGACCTGATAGTGGATGAGGGAAAAGCTGTAATTGTTCTCTACCTAGACTTTAGTAAAGCCTTTGCCACCATTTCCCACAGCATTCTGCTGGAGAAACTGGCTGCTCATGGCTTGGATGGATATACTCTTCGCTAAGTAAAAAACTGGCTGGATGGCTGNAGGACATTGAGGTGCTGGAGCGTGTCCAGAGAAGGGCAACGAAGCTGGTGAAGGGCCTGGAGCACAAGTCTTATGAGGAGCGGCTGAGGGAACTGGGACTGTTTAGCCTGGAGAAGAGGAGGCTGAGGGGAGACCTCATCGCGCTCTACAACTACCTGGAAGGAGCTTGTAGCGAGGTGGGTGTTGGTCTCTTCTCCCAAGTTATATATCCCAAGTGATAGAACAAGAGGAAATGGCCCCAAGTTGTGCCAGGGGAGGTTTAGATTGGAGATTAGGAAAATATTCTTTACTGAAAGAGTGGTCAGGCCTTGGAACAGGCTGCCCAGGGAAGTGGTGGAGTCACCATCCCTGGGGGTATTTAAAAGACGTGTAGATGAGGTGCTTAGGGACATGGTTTAGTGGGCATGGTGGTGTTTGGTTGACGGTTGGACTCAATGACCTTAGAGGTCTTTTCCAACCTTAGTGATTCTATGATTCTATGATTCTATCTGTAGTGCATGTGTCATAAGGTTCTCAGGGTCCAATAAGCTCATGCCATCAGGAATCTTAAGAACAATTCAGAACTGTAACTTTTACTCACTGGCTTTGTTTAATGAATCCTTAGGCTATGAAATACACCTAAATTGTCAGTTTATTTAAGAAGCTGTGTTAGTTTCTCTCCAGTACGCAAAATGTGATTAAAGTTTTTAAAATTTCTGCAAGACACATCTCTAAGGAGCACATAGAAGAAGAAAAAAAAAAGTTACCAAAAGTGACCTAAGCACACACTTCACCAAAGCTGTATTTTGGTGCCCAGAAACATACAAAATGGATATACTGTTCTTCCACCAAGAACCGTTTTCAGGCTAAGTGGTGGGCTGTTCTGGTAGTGGAAATGATTAGTGTCTTTGACGCAGAACGCCTGAAGGGATATCTTGAAATTAGAGCTGATGGAGCCCTGAATAGCCGAGGATCTGTGAGGTCCACTGTGAAGAAAGACATATGATCCCACTATAGTTTAAAGCCAAATCTATTCTTTTACAACACAGTGTCAATAGGAAAAAAAAAAACAATGAAAATAATTGTGGTCATGTAAAAATTAAAACAGATGTATCACTTTGTTCTAGTGACCTGAGGAGAATACTAATGAGATAACCTCTGAATAAGAATCACTAATAAAAACCTTTTTGTAAGGTAGTTGATTTAATTTCAGATGTATCACTTTGTTCTAGTGACCTGAGGAGAATACTAATGAGATAACCTCTGAATAAGAATCACTAATAAAAACCTTTTTGTAAGGTAGTTGATTTAATTTGCCTATACAACTTAGCTAGTAAACACACTATTAACACTTTAAATTAAAATTGTTCAACATAATTTTTAAGACCATACATGAGCCGCATGGCATTCTAAGGGACAAAGCTTGCCTGTAAGCTGCTTCTGGAATGGAAAAAGGTGAAAGTAACTTTGGGAAAAAGTTGGACGGTTTTGTTCCACTGCTGTTCTCACTGTAGAGAGAATTTTTACTTGTATCCCAAATTGCTAGTTAGTTAGAGAAATTAGAAGTCTTGCAAAAATGAAGGCATCCTTTTTTAAATATACAGCTCTTGCTTTCACTAATGATATTTTCATTTTTTTTACTATTAGAATTGCTTATAAAATTTAAATAGTTACAGAGGACCTTTAGTGGCCTAAAGTGTGTTTTAGGTGCATGAGATACATGTTTATAAAATTGTCTGCAATGTTTGAGGGCACCAAAACTGTCTGGTCAACTAGTAGATGAAAAACATGATACAGATACTTACTTTAAGAAAATCAGAGGTGTTCAAAAGCTGAATTTGAATCTCTTAGGAAAAGGGCCATATGGACATCTTAATAAGAATACTCCAGAAACTGTAAGTATTATGATCAAAATCAACTTTTGCCATTGATATTGAAGGGAGAAAAAGAATTTTTCATGGATTTAAGGGGAAATGCCAAATGAAAGAAAAATATACTAGTAAAATGTTGAATACGACCTGTAATCTTCAGTTATTAGCCACAATGGTTTCCTTTTTGACAGTCCTTGCTCTTGCTCCTGTTGTGTCTTTAGGCTGCAAATTCTTTAGAAAGAGGAATCTTGGGTTCATGCCTACCAGTAAAGTACCTACACTATTTCTGTCACTGTATTTAAAAAAAAAAAAAAAAAGGAAAAGGTGATACTTGGATTGCACTGCAAGTAGTTTGTTTAGTATCCTAAATGATTACTACCTTTAGAAAACGTACTTATGTTACTAGAGAAACTGAAAGTTTAGGGCACTTTTTTTTTTAAGAATTACCATTGTTGCATTTCTCAGTGCTGAGGAACTGATCCATTAATCACTGTTAGGGCACCATCTGTTTCTTATAATAATAATTGTACTGATCCAAACTAAGTTAAGCACCTTCAGGATATTGTTCTTGTACTGGAAACTTAGAGTGAGCCTGTTCTTTTATTTAGCTGTTTACTTTCCCAATTGCTGTTGGCCTAATGTTTTCTAGTCTGATATAAGACATCTACTATCCTACCGTAGTATACACAATATCAGCCATAATCTATTTAACTGACAATTCTATCACTTTAGGTAGCTATTATTACTTTCAAAATATTTTTGCTTTAAATAACCAAGTTCTTCTTGTTTTCATGCTCATAGCTGTGTTGTACTGTTTAATTTCAAGATGTTAATTAATCTGCCCTCCAGAAATGTCAGAGAGTGCTGCTGCCGCTGTTGTTTGCCAGTCTGTGTCTGTGCTGAGCTGCGTGCATGCGTGCTTTTGTAAGGAGGTGGGAATCGTGAGGGAAGGTGTGTTAGTGACTGTGTGTGCACTGTGAATGGAACTGGTAATTTGTAATGTTGACTGATTTAATATTTGTAGATTTGACTCAGCAAGTGATGAGGAGAGCAAGGTACAAGAGAAACAGTAGTGTTTGTTTTGTTGTAGCTTCAACATAGCTGTCAGCAGAGTCCTGTGAGTTCAAGTGTAAAGGATTGTCTCACCTCAGAAGTTGGACTTCTTAACTTTTTCACTAAAAAAGAAGTGGTATAACTTCTCATTCATTTTTAGAATGTTTAAAAAGGTGTTTTGTGTTTGCACAGCTTTGGTAATACAAGTTACCTTTAGGACACACGAATTATTCTGTTGGAACTAAAAGCAAATGGGGTCAAAGATGCCCTCTCCCACTTTCTCCTACCATTTCCGTAACTCTGCTGGAGGTTTCTATCCCCACACTTCTGCTGACATAACTACATATTGCATTGCTTGTTCAAATGAGTATGTGAAACGATCTGTAGAAAGCAACAAGTATTTTTTTTTTTTTTAACATTTTTTATTTTCCTTAACCTATATCATTTCACAGATCTGGCTTAGGGAAGGGTTAAACTGTTGTGTCGATGTAACTGGCAGGAGAGAAGTGTGGGAACAAACAGCTGATGGTGGGTGAGAGGTGATAATGATTTAAACCAGACCTGCTGCTGAGACATCGCTAATGTAAATCCTTGACGTAACCATACTGTTATATTCCAAAGAAGGGAAAATGAAAATTCTTGGAGATTATGTCAGTGTTCAGTAAGACCAGAATTTCATATTTATACAAATTCAGTAACAAACTACCGTTGAGTTCAGTGAGACTGAAATCCACTGAAGTCAATGGTATGGAGTAGTCAACAGATACTTTCTGCCTTTTAGTATCAGTTACTACATTATTCCTAATGTGGTGTAAATGTGAGCTGTGTTAAAAGAAACTCCCTCCCTTCTTCCACTCCTGTTTTTGGCTGCATGTGTCCAGTATTTCCCTTGAGTCAGATCCAATGACAGAAATTTAGCCGACCACTAAAAGAATAAACCCAAACCAAACAAAAATTAGTTTTCCATTAGATTGGGTTGCTAAAGTGACTCATCCTGCAGCTGTGGATTAGTTACATCTGATGCAAGGGAGTGAAGCAACAGCTGAGGCTGGGGAAGAGACCACCCTGGCCAGTGGCAGCTCACAGTTTCTCCAAACATGCTGTCATGTTCTGGAAGAAGCAATCTTACCCTTCAGCCCACTTTCCTCCCCTCCCGTCCTGTCAGTGTGAGCATCTGTGTGGCAATGACGTGGAGCTGAAGAACTGACCTGTGGTATTACCAGCTTGGATCAAGTTTACCAAATAGTGATGCAAACTCATATATTGCCATAAGGAAAAGGATAGTGCAGAGCAGGGTTTAGTGGCCAGGACTAAAGTGAGACTGCTTTTCACAATGGGGATGCTTGCTTAAAATGCATGCAAGGCTCTGGATTTAGGATATAGCTCTAAGGCATCTTAATCTAATCTAAAACATGCCTTCTGCACTCATGCTGCATCTTCCAGTTCTGTCCTTTACATCTGGGCCAGTATTCTTTTGATGTGATGATGGCAATGAAGGTCAGAGAAGTAATCTGATCAAAACCTAAATCCATTCAAAAAATGACTGGTTTTTGACCATATGACTTCTCAAATCACCTCATTGCTTTATCAGGTGAGTAACAACAGAAACAGAAGAAACTCTGATTGTGGGTAGCCCTGATTTTAGATCTATTCAGACAGCTAGTGAATCTCACCCTTAAATGTATCTGCTGTGGGTTGATGTAAGTAAGAAACAACATCAATCTTCCCTGACATCCCAAGTGCGAACAGCCATATCACGTTAGTAGTTTCATTGTGGAGAGAAAGACAGACTTGGCTAGTTCTTTCTGATTTAGTGTTTCTTATTTTTAGATGCTTATAATTTTAGCCCTGTATTGATAATTGGTGATAATAAAACTGGAACAATGTTAATCATCTCTCTGCTATTTTGAAGTCTAACACAGTGGAAGAAATCTATGATCAGAATGTACATCAGTGGAAGAAATAATTTTTCTTCCTGGTATGATTTCTTTATGCAACCAAAGATAGGGTATAGGTATGAGTTTCCTGACAAAGACGATGATCAAAAGAATGATTCTATAATAATTGCAGCTGTGAAAAGCTATTTGTCTATTACAAGGAGGAGGCTTTGTTTTTCTTAATTGTTTGAATTATTTCTGGGTAAATTTGTGTAACTCATTCTGGAGGGGAGATGAACTCATAAATCGGCTGTGCAAATATTCAGTTTGAGCTTTCAGCATACCATGCAGTTATAAATTCTCTTGCCTTTTTAATCCACCAGAAAGTTTCAGACCCTCTGAGAGAAAACACGAAAAAAAAAAAAATCCTTTTTACTCCCACCAGTTAAAGACTTTTTGTATGAGGATGATGGATCTGAAGATCATTATCTTTCTGTAGCATGATGATACAAGGCTTTTTCAAGGAAAAGCCTCCAAAGAATGAGGCCCAGGAGTATTGTGAGTCACGAGTTCAGACTCTGGGCCTGGTGGCTGCAGCAAGGAGGATGGGTCATGCTCTGGTTCAGAAATTCTTGGTGGCCGGGGAGGATGGTAATGTGTTTTCTTTGGTGGCATATATGACTGCGACTAGTAGATGCTGCTAACAGTCCCAGAGGACTGAGGGAGGCTTCCCCTTAACCAGCAGATCATCATTTTGCTGTCTGTGGGCTATGCATTTTATTGCCTTTCCTTTTCTCTCTTAATGCTTCTCTTGAGATTTTCCTGTCCTATTTGTACAGAAAGGAGAAATACACCACAGAGTTTGGTGAGGATGGACCATAAGCATTTTGTTGTTTGAAGGCTGAGCTGGTGTTGCAGACTGGATTCAGGGTCAAAGGCAAATTAGAGGTAGGAAAGAGCACCCTATTTAAGACAATTCCATTTATCCCTTCAACTCAAATGCAAGGCTGTTTTAATGATGCTAGGGGACCCTGACGTGGATCAGTTTTTCCCAGCACGTGTACCTTGACATATCCTGCACTGGTCCAGCTGCACACTGACTGATAGACCTGGGCAATTCTTTCAAACCTGGGGTTAGAGAGTTTGGATGTTTTTACAGAGAAAAACATTAAAAAAAAAAGTTGTATTTAAAAAATGCTGCTTAAAATGCTTCCTTTGATTCAAAATGACAATGGTTATAAGATTGCATTTTAAACTTTATTTTAAATTTCTTTCCTATTTTAAACAAAAATGTCACTTTGAAGCAAAACATGCAAGAAAATATTTTTATTTGAAATTTGCAGTCACTCCAAAGATTGTGATGGTAAAAACATTATATCTGTATTTAATTTTTTCCCCCACTGAAACTGTTACCTAAATTAAATCCAAAGTAATGATTAATTTGGGATCTCTGAAGCTCCATTTTTTTCCAGCAAAATTCAATATTTTCTGCAATACTCTGTACTGCTCTTTAGATAATTCACAAGGCACAGATATGTAACTGTAGAAAAGAAGGCTGGTCTCCACGCTGTTTCATCCTTGTTCCAGGAAGAATTCTTAATGTTGGCATTTGTGTGAATGTAGCTGGGAAACTTCTCTCCCAGTTTCTTTCCCAAGTGTTTCTCTTTATCAAATGGTGAAAATAGGTTTTGTATGTGCAATCTTTAAAATAACAAAACAAAAACTTTGTTCCATTATTTGATAAATTGATTCACAATCAGTATAATGTGCAACTAAAAATGAATTATGCTGATCAATCTTATAAGTTCATACAGTTCTCTCACTGAGAGCTCTAGTCTTTGTGTTTTATTCTCTTCTGTTATAGTCTAAAACAAACAGATTCTCAAAAAGATGAAAAATCTCCAGTACCTTTTTGGTGCTGTTCTAGTTACAAAAATGAATTGCATATTAATTTTACTGTGGGCTCTTGGACCTCGCTCAGCCAACTTTGGTATCACATTCCCAACTCTAGCATGTGAATAGATCTGTTGAAGTTAATGGTAAGGAATTTTTCAGAGTTGTTCATTGTTGACCTGCCTCTGCTCCTTTACTAATTTCAACTGAAGCAAAGTGAAATTGTGCTATGTGTTTCTGGAAATTCTTCCTTTCAGAGGAATCAAATACATAGCTTCAGACAGTAATGTTTTCAGAGAATTGCACTTGTTATTTAAAAAAAAAAAAAAATTCCTCATCTGCAAATTCTACTGAATATGTGGGGTTTTTGACTCTCCTGAACAGAAGGATGCATAATAACTTCAGGACTTGACCCTGTGTATTTTTTTCTTTGATCTTACAGTATTACTTTCTGGTGATATTTATCCTTTTTTCTTTTGGCTTCCTTTGATAAGTAAATATATGTGGAGCTTTTAAAAATTGCTTCAGTGGAGCAAGTAAAAAGGGAATTACACAAAACCATTCTCTTTCCCAAACGACACTCCTCTTGAAACAGCTAATTATTTTCATGTTTGTGGGCGTCCCCTACATTAAGACTTTTCTGAACTCCCACGGTTCTAGACTGTCTTGGTTTCTGACCTCCCAAGTAAAAAAATCCAGTAGAAATGCAATGTCAAAACACTTCTCCTTGATCTCTCTGAAAAGGCTCTTTCTTGTCATAGTTTCAATTTCCTCAGCTGCAAATCTATTAATTACACAACAGATAATTAGGACCATATAAAAGCCACAAAAAATCCCAAACTTTGAAATCACCTTATCACCTCAAATGAACAGCAGAGGCTAGATCTCTTTGTAAATACTAGTAAAGGATTATATCATAGAATATTCAAGCATATTCGTCATTATTATCTGGAAAGAAAAAAAAAATTCTGAATATTGTCTTTTGGGCACAGAAAGAATTCCTTTTTTTTTAGCTTTTTGTTTGTTTTTTTTTCTAAAATTGTAAGGACAGATTTTAAAAATTCCCAGAATGACTGAAAATACCACTGAAAAGAGTCTGGCTCCATCCTGTGTACACGCTCAGGTATCTGTGTACACTTTCAGGTATTTGTACACATTGATGAAATCTGCCCCAAGCCTTCTCCTCTCCAGGCTAAACAGTCTCAGCTCTCTCAGCCTTTCCTTGTATGTGAGATGCTCCGGTGTCTTAATTGTTCTTGTGGCCCTTTGTTGGACTGTCTCCAATATGTCCATGTCTCTCTCATAATGGGGACCCAGAACTTCAGGTCTGGCCTCACCAGTGCTGAGCAGAGAGGCAGGTTCTCCTCCCTCCACCTGCTGGCAATACTTTGTGTAATGCAGCCCAGAACATCACCCGTCTTCTTTGCCACAAAGCACATTGTTGGCTCATGTTCAACTTGGTGTCCACCAGTACCCCCAGGTCCCTTTCTGTCAAGCTGCTTTCCAACTGGATGGCCCCCAGCATATATTGGTACATGGGGTTGTTTCTCCCCAGGAGCAGGACTTTGTGCTTCTCCTTGTTGAACTTCATGAGGTTCCTATCAGCCCATTTCTCCAGATGTCGAGGTCATCCTGCTTTGCATGCTAATATGATGATTTTGCTGCTTCTGTGAAAAGATTATTTCCTCACCTAGTGTACTACAAATGATGAGATTATTTTTGCTTCTCCTGAAGCCTGTCTCCAAATCTGAGTACACTTGTGTAATCAGGATCAGGCACCTGGTCTGTAACCAAGTGTGTCTTTTTCATATGTCAGCTGTGGATATTTAAACTAAAGTAAAAAGTAAGTCTTGGGTTGATTTCCTGTTAATTCTAGGATATTCTGTATATTTATAGAAACTATGTATATATAACAGTTTGCTAAGGCAAATTGGCATAATTTTGGTATGTCTAATGTCTTTCTGTCTAACACATTCAATCTCCTTAAATGTAAAACTCCATAAGAACAAGCAATAATGATTTTAAAGACTCTTTTTCTGGATAAATATTGTGCTGATATCTGAATGAATGTGTTCTGGATTACCATAACGTCATGTGTGTTGGAACAGACAAAACCTTATTTCTCTTTTAAAATGGGATCAATCTAACAGTGTTATGTGATAACTATTATAAGCCTAATTTTTTTTATTTCCGTGGCTCAACGAAATTACGTTACTTTTCTTAAAATCCTATTTTAACAGCAGTCGTTTAGGGAATAGGTGAAGGCTTTGGGAAGATTGTCTATTTCAAAACATTTTATGGAGCAGTTTTTAAAAATGTTCTTTCAAGAATTTATTCTGAAGTGAAGTGCTTCCAAATTCACTTTTCCAATTGTGATAAAAAAGTACCAAGTGGACTTTCTAACCTTTGCCTCTAAGATATATTAAATGCTTGCTTATGATTGAACATCAATAATGTTATCAGGAATTTATAGTAGTTACCACTGTTGGTGATGCTGAAGTGAAAGTTTTCTTTAACACTGGAATCTTTAAAATGACTAGAAAAAAAATGTGCTATCTTTAAACTTGCCAGTGCTCTAATAAATTCAATAAACTTCCAAATAATGTAAGGAAAATGAAGTAATGAAAATATTGTCAGTGGCTATCATCGCCTCCATTCTTCTGTCTTACTCAGAGTTAATTTATGTTAGTTTTTCCCCTGAACCCTTTTCCCAGCCACTGTCAGGTGCTTCACTCCCTGTAAAAATCCTGTCTCATACATCCCAACATGGATAATGACTCTTCAATACATCAACACAGATAGATTATTTTTCCTCCCATTTCTTTTTTTTTTCCCTGAAATGGACGTAATTTTCTAGAGGATTTTGATTTTTGACCAAAGTTTTCTGCCCATGTGATTATATTTCCAAGCTTTTACACCCATGAATCTGTGCGTATAGTCCCCGAGTCATTAATATCTATTTTTTTTAAAATGTTGGAAAATTTTGCTATTTTTCCTTAAAAAAACCAACAACCCCCCCCCCCCAAAAAAAAAAAAACAACAAACCAAAACCCAAAAACCAAAACCTGTGGAAAAACTGGTGGAGGAAGTGTAGCTTGTTTATGAGCAGAGGAAAATAAGATATTTTACACATTTTTGAATTGTTTTTCTGGATGAGCTTAATAGCTTGAGACACTAGATCACTCAGTATAGAGTCATTCTGAAGAGCGCCATCCAACAATCACAGTCGTTCCCACAGCCCAGGCAGTAGTCAGCTGTTCCCACAGGATGTATTAGCAAAACCTTTCCATGACAGCAAAGTCTTTAGATCAAATTCCACTTCTCCAAAAGTTATCTGACACCATCGCTGCAAAAAATCTGACATAAATGAGAGTGAATTTGCATATATAGGGCTGTCATTTTTGTCTTCAGGAAAAGTACATAAAACCTTAACGCACAAAAACAAAAGCACTGTGAGAAAATAGAAGTATTTGAAAGGGGAACATCCTCCTGTGGCTTTCCTCTCAAAACAGAGCTAAATCTAAACTGAACATACAAAGATTTGTAGTATATAGGTGAGGATCCAGAACATCAGTTGGTGCAGTTCTCATGAGCATGTGCTGGCACCAAAAGAACTGATGGGAGACAGGGGGGAGGATGAAGGCATTTGGGTTATCTGAGAAAAGAGTTCTGCAAACAGCCTGCCCCAACCCCTCCTTTTTATAGGGAACTTGCAGATCACAGTTTATATCCTGTAAGAACTTTAAAAAAGCTGTTCCTTACCCAAATCGGACTTCCTAACAAATGCATGGTGTGTAACTTAAGTCACTATGACATGCTAATTTCTGAAAGGAGATGAAAGGTAGTAATTTGTCTACTTTCGTTATCTACTTGGACTGCTTAGATCTCCTTTGTGCAAAGTCTGTTTCTGGCCCCTGCTAATGGATGCTTCTTAATCAAAATTTTTTTTCTACCACACAAGTTAGGTTTGCCATGATCCTTTAGCCCTTAAAACTGTTTTCTATTTGCTGAAGTAAAAGCTTATATTTTACATTAATAAGAATAATAAATATTAACACCATGAATCATACAGATCTAGCTAATCTCACCATTTGAAATTATATTAGAGGCTTGATACTGTCTTTATGAGTAATGTGGCTGGAGCTGTGGCTTCAAGATGATGGATGATCTCGCCCGTTAAATTGTTGCCATACACACTAGTCGTAAAAATAGGTTTAAACAGAAAATGAAATCAAAATGTGAAAGCAGTATATTGACTTATGTATTTGTCCTTTTCATGTAATTCAGGTTTTCTTTGCTAGAGTAACCCTGTGCAACTGAGGTGGTCAAGTATGTAATGGGGAGGAAGAAACATGCTTATGGAGTTTAACAATTTAAGGTATTCTTCCTCTCATAATAGTAAAATTTTGTAGTCCATCATTCCATTGTAATAAGTATTCCTCTTTGAATTGTTTTGAATTTAATTGGTTAAGTAAATAATTAGTGGAATATTCCATGTCTGCAGTGGGACAAATGAGAGTAGCATCTGACTCAAGTAGCCAAACCCAGATACTGGTGATTGGCACCATCAAAGTAGTGTCTCTCTTGCTCTTCAGAAGTACTGTGGATCCCTTCATTGCCTCTTCTGAAAATGTCTGTCTGTCTAGCAAACACAAAACCAAGCTATGTGTGTGATGCCCTATGTAAAAATGCTGTCCCCTTTGCACCAGGAAGAATATGTATTTTTGAGGGAAACATTGAAAGAGCAGCAGCTCACAGTAGAAACAGCATTATTTCCTCACCATCAACACTTTTTTTTTTTCCCTTCTCGTTGACACATTGGGCAGGTACTTGTTAGTAGACCCAACAGACAGCATGATGTTTTGCCAAAATACTAATATAAATGTTTATTTATTTCATTTTTATTTCTCGGATGCTATGTTTGCACTGCTAGGTAGGATTCTGATTGTGGCAAATTAGATGCTGGTGGACAGCTGACATGGTTTAACCCCAGCCAGCAGCTAAACCCCACACAGCCGCTCGCTCACCCTCCCCTCTCTGGTAGGATGGGGGAGAGAATTGGGAGGGCACAAGTAGGAAAACTGGTGGGTTGAGATAAACACAGTTTAATAATTGAAATAAAATGAAGTAGAACAGTAATAATAACAATGAGAACAACAACAATAGCAGAATATACAAAGCAGGCAATACACAATGCAACTGCTGACCGACCGCTGACCGAGTGTCACGAACCAGGGGGCGAGCCCCCCCGCCCCCCTGGTTTTTATACTGAGCATGATATCACATGGTATAGAATACCCCATTGGCCAGCTGGGCCCACCACCCTGGCTATAGTCTCTCCCTCAGCTTCCCCTGCATGTGGCAGGGCATGGGAGGCTGAAAAGAGAAACAAAAAGTCCTTGGTGCAAGCACCACCCAGCAACAACCAAAGCATCAATGCGCCATCAGTGCTCTTCTCATACCAAACCCAAAACACAGCACACCTCCCAAGCTACTGGGAAGACAGTTAACTCTGTCCCAGCCAGAACCAGGACAACAGGATACCTTACTACATGAAATTATGGGGAGAGCAATATTTTTGGATGATCTTTTCAATTTAGAAAACTTACACTGACCTATGCTTTATCTCACTTTCTTTTGAAGGTTGATATTGGTCTTTCAATATTTGGGTTACTTCATTACTGTGCCAGTTACAGATTTCCATTAACAATGCTGTTCTATAAATCATGTCATGCTAGCAAAGCATGTATAAAATCTGTTGTTGTACTTTCTCATAATTTGTTCTCAGCTGAGCAAATTGCATGGAGTAGTTGTTAAATTTATTCATTTATCAGAATTTATACACGAATGAGGTATGCTGTTTGTTACTTTTTTATCTAATGTAAGTGAAATTAAGTCCATCAAATGGAATGGAACTAAAGTCAAGTTGAAGACTTACTCATTTATCTTCACAGTCCTGTACAAAATATATATTGCCTCCTGGATGCTTAGTTGATAAGAAAAAAAACATGTTATAAGTATTAAAAGTAAAAGTTACAACACGTTACTAGACAAATTCTGGATCATGTCTATATACTCTGCAGAATGCAATATGAATTTGTGTCTCTTTGTAAATGAGTTTCCATTCTGGTATCACCTGAATTCTGGGCAAATTTGTGTCACTTCATAACTTGCTATTCCTTATATCACACTGCATTTTTTACAGTTGCTTGTTTTTCATCTTCAGTTTAAGTATCACTTAGTGTAGGTAACTGAAATAAAATATTCAGATCTGAGTATTCAACAGACTTTGGGTCTGGATATATTAGGCTTGAAATAAACCTAAAGCTTTATGTATTCCATAGTATGTGAAATGGAATGCCTTTGTTTTAAATGCCTCTGTTCCAGACAGACTGCTCAAGAATAATAATTTTGGACTATAAGTACTCTTTTGAAAATATGAAGCAGTGAAAATGAAAATATGAACCACCATTACTATAGCAGTAATGACTTCTTGAATTTGCAAACAGTAAGTGTGTGAGTGGTGTCCATTTCTGTATTGTGCTGTTGTTCTGAAACTTCATAATGGCAAGAGAAACATCAGTCTTGCTTAGTTTCTATTCCAAAGGTTTGAGCAGAAGAATCCAACCAGCATGCTTATCTATCAATTGCAAGCTGCTTTCCTTGATTTTTCAGGTGCCAAAAATTCCAGCTGCTCAATATCCTACTGTGAAAATCTTCAATTTCCCCTGGCAGTTTTAGGAAACAGCAAACATTTTCATTATAAAAACTTTATAGCAAATCTTAAGCTGAAAATGCCAGGGACAATCTAAAACCAACTAAAAAGCTTAGGGGTTGGCTGCTGGTTTGATTATTCATGCTCAAACTCATTTAAGAAGAATCCTCTTTCCCTTAACAGATCTGAGATTGCTGTGAGGTTTTACCAGAGTTGGTAGAATTGAGAAGCCTCAATGGCATTGAGGATGCTTCACTTCAGCGGCCATAGGCTTGGCTGTAAGTGATTCTCTTTAGGAAAAGCAACAACAGAACCCAATGTGGGGTTGTTGGCTTCAGGAATGTTAGGAATCAGAGAATTTATCAAATTTCTCAGCTCTAATAATAGCTTAGAGAACACTTGCAAAGACAAGGATACAAAATATGTGTGGAGGGGTTGTTTGTTTTTTGTTTGGTTGGTTTCTGTTATTTCTAGGCTGCTTACATAGGAGATGTCTCTCCAGTGACTGTGCTCATCAGGTTTTTATGCACACAGAACTCCAATTCTGAGTCTCTTATGAGCTATTTGAACTAAATAGAATTTGTTTTTTATTACTGACCCAGCAGAACTGTTTCCATCGTCAAATGTGTAACTTCTAATTGCATGAAAGCTCTTTGTGCTACACTGTTCATGTGCTTAAGAAACAGTATTTTATTTTATTCTCTGTTACTCTCTGTCTCACTTTGATTCTCAAATAACATTTTGAAATGCATGAACTTTGGACATATGATGGCACTGTTGTGCCTAAACTAACTCTCTTTAGTGATTACATGCCCCTTGCCACGTGTGGTTTTCTTGTTCAGAAAAAATCAACCCTAAGAAAACTCCAGAAAGTAGTTTTTATAGTTTTTTAAAGAAAACTTTTCTCAATAGTTCATCTATTTTCACCCCATCAATGACTTCCAACCTCACTTATTGACTGACTTCTTGATCTCTTTTAATTTTTTAATATTGTCAATCATTTCAGGCACTGCTTTTTCTTCCCTGTGTTTTCAAAAGTGTGGGATGAAATATTTGATTTTTTTTTTCTTGTTTTGACTGTTTACTATCAGCATAACACATGGAGGCTGATTCGAAAGCCAGTGTTCCTAAATGGGTTTTTAGCAGAACTCTAGGCCTGCAAGTATGTGTGCACAACCCAGTGAGTTTTTTGTAGCCCCTGGGGCCCCATAAAACTTTCAGTCTAGTCGCTCGAGAGTGATAATAGAGGTATATCCTGCAGGAAGCCAGATAGAAGGCTTCCTGCCTCCTATACAGGAGCAACAAACAGGACACCAAAGGTCAGGGGATCTGGGAAGGTCAAGTGAAAGGAAGCTGTGTCCTTCCATTTTCTAGCTAGCTGAAGCTGGCAAAAGTTTGAGTGGGTAGTTTTTGCTTCAGAATTCTTGTTTGAAAATAAAAGCTAGCTTAAAAGAAAAAGTTTGGGGATTCATGGTTCTCAGCACCTTTTGCTCTGTTTGTTGAGTCAGTTCATATGACTTCTGATTTGCAGTGTCAACAGCAGTAACAGACACAGATGACTCAGTTTGCAGAATTTTGTTGTTTGTTTCCCTCCGGGGAAACAAGACACAAGTATAAATAGTGCTCCTTTTCTCTTTAGTTGGCTCATTAATTGCATGCAAAGCTCTTTTTTATTGTTATTATTTTTTTACCCATGGAATACCTGTCACCCTCTAGAAGCTTATCCTAGTGTTTTAGACATCTATAACTTCCCCATTCTGTCCTTCCCCTACCATGTGTAAAACTGTGGTATATGTCTGCCTGATAGGTTGTTGCTGGAATGTCTGGATGACTGGGGTTAAATTTATACCTGTAATCATTGGAGTGTCATCTTCTGGCCAATAGGTGTTTTATCTGGTATCTAATTGCTTGGCTGGAAGTCAACACAAATGATTACTCTCATAAAGCTATTATGGAATTACAGAATGAGACAGGTATGAGTAACAGCTTCTCAGGAAGTGGTTAAAGTTACAGAGTACTAAAAGGTGAACAAAAGTCAGCAATCTCATGTGATTTTGAAAGATGCCGGAGAACAGGGAGAGTAAGTAGAAGAATGTCTTATGAGTGAAGTGATCCTTCCAGTCTTCTGAGCTGAGATACTGTGTCCATTTTTGAGTGCTGTGATTAAAGAAAGGGAGACTGGTTGCAAGGTATCTAGATAAAGGTCACAAAAGTGATCATAGAGGTAGGAAACTTGACTTATGAGTACAATACAAACACTTTGCGGTTGTTTAGAGAAGACTTACAGAAAAATATAAATAAATGGATTCTGCAAAAAGGAAAAGCTCTAGATGTTTAGTTTTCTTTTTCTGTGGTGGATAATAAACCAATGAGAAGTATGGCAGGTGTTTCCCTCTTCTCACTTGCATTGTTTGTGCCTATATTCAGCCAGCACCACCTGCTTGGCCCTCCAGCCCTGGCTGCAACCAGGAGTGACAGAAGTAGCTGTCACTCTTCCTGTATGTGAATCCATTTTCCATTTTTTTTCAGATGATGCAGTTAGCCCTTGCTTTTTTACAACACAGTCATCTAGGTTTTAAGAGTTGCTTTCCTCACTTCTCTGGTTCTGCTTCAATTAAAAAGCAATTTAATGGTGCAGAAATGGAAGAGTTAACTCTTCATTAAGAGCTAACACTCAACAAGTGAACTTCTTTTCCTAGGCTTCCCAGCCATGTCAAGTCAAGAGTTCCACAGTAGAATATGTAATACTTATTTTGATTTCACTTGTTTCCTCGTATTGTGTCTGGGCTCCAAATAACGCTTCAAAGTCACGTTTGCAGTATTTCTTTCCATTCAGGTTATGCTCTTTGATAATCATTCTTAAATGTGTGGAAATGTAACTTCATCTCTCCATGGTGTTTTTCTACTTACACAGTGAAAAAGAACACTAACGAGTTTCCTGTAGCTTTTGTAGTTTATCACTGGATACAAATTGCCCAAATAATCTTGACACAGTAGCCTCTACCTCTTTTTCTCAACAACCCTGTGTTTCATGAACCTGTACTACAGTGAAAATTATGATGCTTTGGCCAGACAATTTGAGAAAAAGGACTTTTCTAATTCTTCCTAAACATGCTGGGTTAACACTCCAGTATGGAACTGCTTAGTTAATTAAAAAATCTGAAGAAAAATATACCTGTAAGTATCAAATTATTAAACCTCTTTCTAGCTAAATATTATATTTCCCTTTGGAACCATCACATTGTATTATAACTAACTGAAATGTGTGGTTTTATTTTCAGCCTGGTTTTCCAAAGAAGCAATGTTTATGGGAATGACTTCTGTGCCTTTTATTTCCTCATGATAACTTTTAAATTTGTTGACCAATCTCAGTTTAATTTATTACACAGGTAGTCGGAAGGATGTGTCATCTCTACATTGCTATTTCTCTTCTCTTGTATTCCCTTTGGTTGTCATACCATATGTCAGAAAATGCAAGGGTTTTTGGGAAAAAAAAATCTGGTCATTTTTATGGTATCCTATCTGATATTTTGCTTGCTTGACAGATAAATAATGACCACAATGTTCTGTAATGACCGTGACATTCCAAGGCTGAGATTTTAAGCAAATAGCTAGTTTTTTTGGGGTGTCTACACTAAAACAGGCTTTTGAAACTCATGATGTTCAGAGAGAACTGAATATCAGTCTTCTGGTAGCCAGTCCTCAATAAATGTAACATTTAGAATCAGTAGAAACAATCTAAAAATCTTAGCCAACATTTGTAGAAATATGTTTCTATAGAAATATATAGAATTGATCCTTGTAACATTTTCTAAAGCCTTTTTGTAAGGCAAGACTCCAATTTTTCTAGCATCAGAGCTGTTACCAGGCAGGAGTTCTCTCAGGCTTATTCTTTACCTTTCCTGTTTGCACTGTTAAATTCCTGATCCCATGAGATATGAATGATGATTGCAAAACTCTAGGATGGGTTTTGTTTTTTAATTTTAGGGACCTACTCTGTCATGAGTATCTTTCATGAATGTTTTAAGAAATGCAAATAAGAGCAATTGGATTTAACTTTTACTTGGCTCTTACTGCTTGATGATAGGAGATTCTGGGGAATTATCACAGCAGAATTAGGTCTTTATTACTCCTTATTAGAGTCTTCTGAGTAAATTTGTAGTCTTTCTATATCTGAACAGTATCCATAATTTTATTCTGTATTTGTGAAGTTAGTTTCAAGACATACATTTTTAATCCAGCTGCTCTCCTTGTGCTAGATACTTTTTGTTAAATGTTCTAAAAAGACTCAGAAAGATGACTGTTTCTTGATAAAGTTTTTCCTTTTATAGAGATTTTTATACCTATTGTATTTACACATTTTTCCCAAATGCTATTTTTCTAGTTTTGTATCATGTAAAGAATTGAGTAGAAATCTCATGCATATTGCAAATTTCAATTTCAAAGGTATCTTTGAACAAGCTTTGTAATCAGAAAGATAAAAGAAGAAAAAACCCAACATGCCATAATAATGTACTGCTCAGTAGTAGTCTTGCCTGTTCCAGTAAAAGAATAAACATACTGCCTATTTTTCAATTAAGGCTGATTAGCTAAATAATGTTAGAAGATAATGGCTTAGATAATGGACAAAATTAATGATTTTTGATGGAGTAGCTGAAGCTTGAATAAGAATTAGGGTTAGTTGCAGCAGAGGACATCTGACTACCATCTTGGTATTGTATCTGATGCTTGCACATAATTATCTTGGAAACTCAGTAATATCACTGCACTAAATGAAATTCATAAAATGCCAAGCAGATCTAGGTCTACGATCTGACAAGTTCATGGTGGTTTGCGGATTTAGTCTTTAAAGGACACAAAACAAAGTATTGTGAAAACAACAATGAAACAAAGTGAAAGAAACTCTTAATGTTCAGTTAGAGATGCAGTCTGATCATAAATCTGACAGCTCCTAAAAGCTGTGTAAGTATAACTGTTTAATTTTGAGAGCTAAAGAAGGCTGGAATTTGCCATTTAAAAACCATATTTCCTTAAAATTTAGTTCAAGCAATAAAAACTTTCCTTCCTATGTAGAGATTTGTATTTCTCCTAAATTTATGCTAATATCATGGTCCAGAGCTTTGAGAGCTTTGATCCACAGCACTGCTCTGTTTAATTTCACGTTACCTAGACAGTCTTCCTCTTTGGAAGGCATATCCAAGTCTCTGGTTTGAAGGCTGGTTGTTTTGTCTTAGTATGAGACTTTTTTTGGTTTTGTCTTAGTCATGTTCCCCAACTCTGTATTTCTTCCATGGTTTGGGGAATATCTGTGATGGCATTGTACCCTCAGGGTTTTTCTTTCTTAATATTGTTCATGTTCTATTCTTCACATATTTCTCTATGCATGACATTTTTGCATTTTTTATTATAAACTTGAGTGTTGAATAATTTTTGTTTGACTTATATTTTCAAATATTCTACTAAAATAGCACAGAACACATTTGGTAAAAAACAAACAAACAAAACCCCAAACAACCTTTTATTTTTCTTTTCTAAGTAAAATATGCTACTACATTACATAGTGTAAACTACTGAAAACACATTTAAAACTCATTTTCAGCTTAACCCTTTCCTAACAAGCAAAACTAGCAGATATCTTCCAGCAAATTAATCCAGCTTCCCTAAACCAGGGTCCCTAATTCAGCAGAATTTTCAAGTGTCTGCATACTTTTAAGAGTGTTGACAATTCACATGTCCTCAGTTATATATTTCATTATGCACCTACCTAGATTAGGGGCCAACTGAGGTCTTGCTGTAGAGTTTTCTGTAGTCTGTTAAAGGCCGCTGAAAGGAGTGCAGTATAGTCTCAATTCAATGGTTTCTTGAGAAGCAAAAATAGAAGTACCTTCTGGTTCCCCATACAACAGTGGCCAACTCGCAGGCTTAGGCTTTGGGAAGAAGATTTTTGCTTAATCTTCCGTTTTGGATGATTTGATAAATATGCATTTTAAAATAAGCTGATAACAGTAATTTTGTGAATAAAGTCAACTGAACATTTTTATGTTCATTTAGTTTGTTTAAGGCAATTTTGTAATTGATCATCATATGTCAAAATATTGTATTTCACTTTGATGCATTCACAAAATCTGTCATTAAAAACTCCTGTAACTATTTATGCAAATATTTTAATCAAAAAGTAAATTTTGTTAGTCAAATTTTAGTTCAAGAATCACATTAACATTTTAACCATCATTTGTTACAGTCATGAATAACAAGCAGTTTTAATCACACAGTGAGTTGGAATACTTAACTACTGTCTTAATTAGTGAACATGTTTTGTTAGTTTACTTGATGTCTGATACTCCTTAAAAAAATCAAAGCAAATCTGTTTGATTTTATTCTTTTTTAGTTGCTTGGCTTTCTGCTCCAAGCTAGCTAGCTCTATTCTTAAACTCAACCAAAGTAATTACTGTATAAAAAATTTAAACCACAAGGAGTCAATATTCTTTCTTGCATATTTGTGGTCACTCTCAAAATAATTTATTGCAAAAGCATAACCATAATGAAATTCTAGGCAATTGTGTACTAATGACTTCCCAGTACAAACTTCTGGGAAGATCACAAGCATAAAGATTACTTCCAGCAAATATTTATTTTTTTTTTAAAAGTTAAGATAAGAAACAATTTTTCTAGTTTTCATCTTCCTTTTTTGGTGGGTTTTGTTTGTTTGTTTTTAATATGTTCTCTGGCTAAGAAAGAATACTATAGTTTCACAGACTGGAAGAAATTCATTTTAGTGTAGAAAAGAGACAGAAGGCCTACTATACATGTCTTAAGGCCCACTTTTGTCTTCCTGTGAGTGATTAATGAGACAATGAGAGGTAGACTTTCTGCTGGGAGTTCCTATGGACAGTGTATTCACTATTAGCAGGTGATTCTATGTTCTTACTCATAAACAAAATCAATGGTTGTTCATTGTGGTACTTATCTAGTCTTGTCCCCAAGCACTTGAAAAGGGGGATGAGCATGTAGTTTCTGTTTGTTTTCTGTGTTAGCCTATTACAGAATGATAGCAAAGTAAGCCAGGGAAAGACCTTAAGAGGTCATGTAGCTCATTGCTGGTGGCAGAATTAAGTATACTTAGATCATACCACCGTAGGTATAACCTTTTCCTAAAAACATCAAAGAGAGATTTCAGATGCCTCTAGAATACCTATTGGTATGTTTCAGGCAGGGAAAAAATGTCCATGCTATCTAACATAAATCGTTTTTGCTACAAATTATGCTGATTCCTTCTCATTCTACTTCCAGACACTTGGAAAACAATTGATTGTCCTTCTCTTAATGACAGCCACTTAATTATCAGAAGATTGTTATCAACGTCCTTCCTTCCTCAGTCTTCTCTTTTCTAGACTAAACAAAGTCTTTCAACTTCCTTAGAGGTCATTTCTCTAAAACTCTAATTATTCTTGTAACCTCCACCATGGAATCTTTCCAATTTGCTTTTTTCTGTTTTAAAATCCCAAAGCTGGATTATAAACATCAGTTGTTCTCTATAGTTCTATTACTTTACTACCAATTCTCAATTTTATTTTTTGTCCATTTTATTTCTTCTTCAGTTTAGAGTAAATGGAATTACTTAATTTCAAAATATGAATTTCATATTCTAAAAGATTAACATTATTCTGTCAGCATCTATCTAGACTCTAAACTTGCTCTTCAGAGTGTTCTGTTTCTTTTTGTTTAGTATTCTCTTGACTTTTGTACAACTGCAGTCATAATTGAATGACTAATAATTTTAAGGCAAAATCTCCACCATGTCTATGTGTATTTTTTTAGTGAAGGAAGAAAAGGGAGAGAGTTACCGTTCTCTTACCTGCATGAAGTTGAACCTAGTGGAAGTCAAAGCAGGTGATAAGCTTTATGTGGCATATTTGGAGGGCAAAGAGAACAAAGATCTGTTTTGTAATTTTATTTTTGTGCTTCTAGTGTATTAAGAGTATTTAACTCATCTCATTTTCAGTACTAAGAAGCTTCTTGAGAAATAAAAATGTAGTCCACAATATTCATATCTGACTTGCATAATTTTATGAGGCATTTATTTTTATTTGGTTCTCCAAATATGAGTTTGAAAGCATAATTTTCAATATGTAAGGAATCCAGATTGAATATTTTGGCTTGAAAGATATATTTTCAGCTTTGTTCCATGTTTATATGACAGCATAAGGCTGTGTTATGATGTGGGTTTTTTTTTGCTTTGATACATACTTTTTCCTGCTTTTTAAAAAGTTTAATGTTTGTACACTTATCTTTCTGAGCACTGTTTTTTTCACTTTTTTTCTGTTCTGAATTTTCTGCTTTTAATACTCATGGTACAAAAATTACACTAACAGAGTACCCTGTTATACAAATTCTGATGTCTAACTATAAAATCTGACCTTATTTCATTAACTTAAAATCAGAGTACTGAATTAATTTTCTCATGATCAGATCTCTAAGATTGAGGAAGTAACATCATATTTCCATGAGACATGTCACACAGTTGTCTTATCCAGTAGANTTTGTTTGTTTGTTTTTAATATGTTCTCTGGCTAAGAAAGAATACTATAGTTTCACAGACTGGAAGAAATTCATTTTAGTGTAGAAAAGAGACAGAAGGCCTACTATACATGTCTTAAGGCCCACTTTTGTCTTCCTGTGAGTGATTAATGAGACAATGAGAGGTAGACTTTCTGCTGGGAGTTCCTATGGACAGTGTATTCACTATTAGCAGGTGATTCTATGTTCTTACTCATAAACAAAATCAATGGTTGTTCATTGTGGTACTTATCTAGTCTTGTCCCCAAGCACTTGAAAAGGGGGATGAGCATGTAGTTTCTGTTTGTTTTCTGTGTTAGCCTATTACAGAATGATAGCAAAGTAAGCCAGGGAAAGACCTTAAGAGGTCATGTAGCTCATTGCTGGTGGCAGAATTAAGTATACTTAGATCATACCACCGTAGGTATAACCTTTTCCTAAAAACATCAAAGAGAGATTTCAGATGCCTCTAGAATACCTATTGGTATGTTTCAGGCAGGGAAAAAATGTCCATGCTATCTAACATAAATCGTTTTTGCTACAAATTATGCTGATTCCTTCTCATTCTACTTCCAGACACTTGGAAAACAATTGATTGTCCTTCTCTTAATGACAGCCACTTAATTATCAGAAGATTGTTATCAACGTCCTTCCTTCCTCAGTCTTCTCTTTTCTAGACTAAACAAAGTCTTTCAACTTCCTTAGAGGTCATTTCTCTAAAACTCTAATTATTCTTGTAACCTCCACCATGGAATCTTTCCAATTTGCTTTTTTCTGTTTTAAAATCCCAAAGCTGGATTATAAACATCAGTTGTTCTCTATAGTTCTATTACTTTACTACCAATTCTCAATTTTATTTTTTGTCCATTTTATTTCTTCTTCAGTTTAGAGTAAATGGAATTACTTAATTTCAAAATATGAATTTCATATTCTAAAAGATTAACATTATTCTGTCAGCATCTATCTAGACTCTAAACTTGCTCTTCAGAGTGTTCTGTTTCTTTTTGTTTAGTATTCTCTTGACTTTTGTACAACTGCAGTCATAATTGAATGACTAATAATTTTAAGGCAAAATCTCCACCATGTCTATGTGTATTTTTTTAGTGAAGGAAGAAAAGGGAGAGAGTTACCGTTCTCTTACCTGCATGAAGTTGAACCTAGTGGAAGTCAAAGCAGGTGATAAGCTTTATGTGGCATATTTGGAGGGCAAAGAGAACAAAGATCTGTTTTGTAATTTTATTTTTGTGCTTCTAGTGTATTAAGAGTATTTAACTCATCTCATTTTCAGTACTAAGAAGCTTCTTGAGAAATAAAAATGTAGTCCACAATATTCATATCTGACTTGCATAATTTTATGAGGCATTTATTTTTATTTGGTTCTCCAAATATGAGTTTGAAAGCATAATTTTCAATATGTAAGGAATCCAGATTGAATATTTTGGCTTGAAAGATATATTTTCAGCTTTGTTCCATGTTTATATGACAGCATAAGGCTGTGTTATGATGTGGGTTTTTTTTTGCTTTGATACATACTTTTTCCTGCTTTTTAAAAAGTTTAATGTTTGTACACTTATCTTTCTGAGCACTGTTTTTTTCACTTTTTTTCTGTTCTGAATTTTCTGCTTTTAATACTCATGGTACAAAAATTACACTAACAGAGTACCCTGTTATACAAATTCTGATGTCTAACTATAAAATCTGACCTTATTTCATTAACTTAAAATCAGAGTACTGAATTAATTTTCTCATGATCAGATCTCTAAGATTGAGGAAGTAACATCATATTTCCATGAGACATGTCACACAGTTGTCTTATCCAGTAGAGCTTTGTGGTATTTTATTTTCCTAACATGGACTTTCCGTGTCCTTCTGTGCCATATTAATATATAGTAAACATAAGTCAAGATCTACTGAATGTATGACCCCTTTGTTATTGGTATATTTTTCATTAAAATTATATCATATTTGGATTAATTAATTGTACTTAATGTTAGGTATTTAGTGCTCATATCTGCATGTGAGCTAGTCTCTCCAGGCTACATTTATAGTCAGTGTAAAGAGTAGAGTGTTTGGCTGAGTTGAAGTAATTCATCTAGTCCTAAAGCAAATGCCCAAAATGGGTTAGATGACCAAACGTTAAAACTGCCCATCTTTCAAAATTAAGTGAGATGAACCCTAACCATTTTGGTTTTTTTGTATCTCTGAGTTTCATGTCACATCACCTAATAACTTATCTGTTGCACAATAGTGGATGTATGTTCAGATTTCTCATTACAAGGGCAGAAATAACATGAGCCATATTCTGAAAGTTAGTCTGAGGAAGGATTGTCGCTATACCTGTCAAAGAGAAGGAACTCTCCTTTGTGCTATAGCTTTAAGGGGAAGAGGAGAAGAAAGGGGAACTGTGACAGGGAGATAAACCTTAATGAAAATTCCTTTACATTTTGACCCTGTCTTCCTCAGGCAAGGAAATATTCAAATTTACATTTGTACTGATTAATCAAATTACTCCATGTAAATCCCTGTTTAACCTCAAAGAATCTGTAGTACTTTAAAGGAGTGCTGACACCAGCTGGTGATGGTTTCTGAATATGTTATCCAAGTAATTGTGTACAGACATATGATCATGACAGTTTTTCCCAGCTTGCTTGCAACATCAGACAAAGGCTTTCTAAAGGCAAGATACATGATATTTCTTTTCTATCCGTAAGGAAATTAGGTTTGTTTAATATGATTGTTCTTGGCATATCTGCATTTGTTGTTATTCATCTGTTTTTAAAATTAATTTGTTTGGGGGAATATGAGGCATACATTAGGGAACCCGGTTTTCTGGAATTATTGTCAGGATTTACATTATCATTCATTAGGCAGGCACTGGTTTACAGACAGCTATAGACAGCTGGATGTTTTACTGAAACTCCACTCAACAATTAAAATTTGGACTGAAGGTTGAGGTGTCCAGATTGATTTCTTGTGGCAGTCTTCCTGTCTAACTCAAATGCTTCCTTTCATAGGGTAGCCATTCACGCTCTTTTATACTTTTTAAAGAACAGGTGTTGACTGAGCCTCTTTTTTCTCTTCTTATTTAAGTTAGTTATTTACAGGTATAATATTTAGAATGTTATGAGCAGAGTGAAATCTGGAGGGCACCTGTTGATGATCCTTTGTTATATGTAGATGTTGTAGAAAAATATGGTGTTAGCTTAAGCTTGACAAAGATAGCTTTTTGCACACTGGGTTCACTCTACTGTGATCTCCAGGAGAGAAAAACCCTCTTGGATTTCCCAGATGTTAGGAAAGCCCTGTGAACTTTAGGGTTAAATTTTGAAATATGAGGTATCAAAAAAACTTTTGAGTATGAAATACGTTACAATTCTTCCATAGATAACATTTAAAAAAAAAAAGATATTTCAAAACTAACACATCTATTGCAATCTCTTTGTATCTCTTCAGAGGGGAAAAAATAGCATATGCACATTGTAGAAAAATATATATTTGCAGGTGCCTTCTATTTTACCAATGAAATAAATATCAGAAAAAATGAGATCCCAGAATTAGTAAATTAATCAAACACAAAACCAGTATAATAAGACAAGTGTTTCAGTCATAAATTGAAGAATTCACTGTGGAATTCCTGTGGAAAGATTTTTTTTTTTCTCAAAATTGTGCAATACAAATTTAAAATCTTTCTAACAATATTTTACCCTCTTGGAAAAGTTACCAGGGGAAGGGATGCAAGTTATTAACTTGCAAACAATAGTACATTTAAACATTTATAGTAATTTCTAAAAGCAATTGGATTCCAGGAAGTGTACATTAGCATCTGCTTAATCAGTTTTATTGGTACATTAAACAAGTGCTGTTTTACCTTTGGTTACTTAAAGCAAAACTACCCAGCTTTGTCAACTGCAAAATGAAATTGTGTAATTTTTTTTTAGTTTTGCTTCAGAAATTTAACACTATATGTATCCTTTTTTAAACTATAACAGACAGCACAGCTATGTATTAAATTTCACATAATGTTACTTTCACATGTAGACCTTCAGAGTTATGATTTATGATGTTGAACAAAAATGAAGTTTGCCCTGAGTACTTCAGTAATCGCACCTTGTGACCCAGAAAACTTGCTACTCAAGCTATACCTAAGGGAAAAATTTCCAAGCAGATATGTGAAATGATTGGAGGATTAGCTAGTGGTTCCCTCTATACGGTCAGGGAGTGGTTCCCTGTGAAGAGGAAAAAAGTCCACTATGTGGAAGACGTTATTCAATTCTGATTTATTTCTGAGGAGATTTGGACCATCCTTCTGCTCAAAAGAGTGCCCAGTCCATCAGACTAAATGCTTTTTGGGGGCTGGGAGGAAAGAAGAGGTGTGAAAGTGATACAAAGAAAACCTGTTGGTTTCTACAGATGCTGGTGCTCTATTTTTATGTGAATAATGAAACTCCCAGGAACAGAAAATGGCATTCTACCTGCCTAGGAAATGTTTTAACCATAAAACTGAAGTGACATACTTTGTCTTAGGTTCGCAATATTTAGGGAATCTTCCTTGCAAAATAAGACTCAAAGGAAGGGAACAAAAGGAGATTTGCTTTCAGTCTAATGGCATATACCTGGTAAATGAAAGAAAATCCAAATGTTAGGTCTGATTCAGCAGAGGATGCTTTTGAAACAGTATCCAATACTGTTATCCTAATTTCCCTGCAGTAGAATATACTTTATTCAGTTAGACCTTTTCACTTTCTGTGAATTTTTTGCATTTCACTGAGCTAGATATCAAACAAATGAAAATTGCTCTCTACTTGGTATGGGGGAGCCCTGGAATCTACTCCTGCTGTACTGGCTGCTTGATGGTTTACCAAACAATTTCAGAACTGGAAAATATAGCGGAAAAATATTCAGATCTCATTACCCCTGCTACAAGCCAGCACAGATTGACCCAACGTGCACCTTGCTTTTTCATAGGATTCTCAGAACAGTAGTAGACCCACTTTTAGTCAGCGTGAGTCAATCAGTTCTATTGTATATCTTTTCCAAGCATGAGGACAGGTCATGGAGGAAACCAAACAAATATTAGGGAAAGATTTGGCCTCTTTTTTTTTTTTTTTTAATGCCACATGTTTTTCCTCTAGCATTTTTAATGTTTTACTTCTCTGATTATGAAACTTCCTTTTCTCATGCCCAGTGACACACCTCTCCATCCAGAGAGAAAGCTGTCAGTGTTTTAACAAGCAAGACATATTACATTTAAATACCTTCAGCTGTACAAGACATAGGCCAGCAGCTAGAAGTGATGTATTGTTGGTATAATATACATGACTATTTGTGTCCTAAGTAGAAAAACTAAAAAAGGATTATTACAGATGTACTCTTCCACTCTAATAAAATCATTCTGATTTTATAAAATAATGAAAAGCAAATATCCCCTTTTCTGTTATTTGAAATATTTGTTACTCTTTGCTTGCTATTTAAATACTTCACTGTTTCATGGAAACCTGTTCTTTTCAGCAGTTGTTTGTAACCAGCATTCAATCACCCAATTTCTATCAATGTTGTCTCAAATAAAAATGGAAATATTGTCAGTGTAACTTTTTACACTGAATTAAAAGAATTAATACACAAATAGAATCATAGAATGGTTTGGGTTTGGAGGGACCTTTGAAGATCATCTAGTCCAACCCCCTGCTATGGGCAGGGACATCTTTCACTAGATCAGGTTGCTCAAAGCCCCATCCAACCTGACCTTGAACACTTCCAATGAAAATCTGAAAGTACGGTCTATTAGTGCATCCTAAGCCTGCAGGTGTGAGGTGTTGAACTTCTCCACCCTATCAGTCCTTCTCCTGCCTTTTTCCTACCCGCTTGGGTCTGCCTTTTGATCTGATAAACTATTAATAAGGAGGGCCCAATCCATTTCACTTTACTAGTGTCCACACTCTGAAATCTCCTCTCTAGTTTTGCTAATGGAAGCCTTGATTTGTTGGAAGTCACACAGTTTTGGTGGCAATATATTTGTTGGGGAGTTCAGAGATTGTTGTCTGGTAGTTTGAATGGGGAAGGAACCCACAGCTGCTGGCTGCTCCTTCCTGGCCTAAAAGACCAGATATGTCACATGCATTCCTTACAAATGCATGTGACATGACTTCCTTTCCAGATGGAATATAGTTTAGGAAGGATAGATATTCAATTATAACTAAAAAGGGTGTGACTGAACAAAAATTGTGATGTGCATTGAAAAAAATCTTCACTTTTCTCTCCAAACTAGACTATGCATCTCCCCTTTGGGAGAGCAGGCAGACAAAAGAGAGGTGTATCTTCCCCTCAGTATTTTCTCCCTGAAAGTCTTACTTCCCCCCCCCCCCCCCCCCCCCCTCCTCTTTCAGTTACCATTCCTCGCCCAGGGAGGGGGAGNAAAAGGAGATTTGCTTTCAGTCTAATGGCATATACCTGGTAAATGAAAGAAAATCCAAATGTTAGGTCTGATTCAGCAGAGGATGCTTTTGAAACAGTATCCAATACTGTTATCCTAATTTCCCTGCAGTAGAATATACTTTATTCAGTTAGACCTTTTCACTTTCTGTGAATTTTTTGCATTTCACTGAGCTAGATATCAAACAAATGAAAATTGCTCTCTACTTGGTATGGGGGAGCCCTGGAATCTACTCCTGCTGTACTGGCTGCTTGATGGTTTACCAAACAATTTCAGAACTGGAAAATATAGCGGAAAAATATTCAGATCTCATTACCCCTGCTACAAGCCAGCACAGATTGACCCAACGTGCACCTTGCTTTTTCATAGGATTCTCAGAACAGTAGTAGACCCACTTTTAGTCAGCGTGAGTCAATCAGTTCTATTGTATATCTTTTCCAAGCATGAGGACAGGTCATGGAGGAAACCAAACAAATATTAGGGAAAGATTTGGCCTCTTTTTTTTTTTTTTTTAATGCCACATGTTTTTCCTCTAGCATTTTTAATGTTTTACTTCTCTGATTATGAAACTTCCTTTTCTCATGCCCAGTGACACACCTCTCCATCCAGAGAGAAAGCTGTCAGTGTTTTAACAAGCAAGACATATTACATTTAAATACCTTCAGCTGTACAAGACATAGGCCAGCAGCTAGAAGTGATGTATTGTTGGTATAATATACATGACTATTTGTGTCCTAAGTAGAAAAACTAAAAAAGGATTATTACAGATGTACTCTTCCACTCTAATAAAATCATTCTGATTTTATAAAATAATGAAAAGCAAATATCCCCTTTTCTGTTATTTGAAATATTTGTTACTCTTTGCTTGCTATTTAAATACTTCACTGTTTCATGGAAACCTGTTCTTTTCAGCAGTTGTTTGTAACCAGCATTCAATCACCCAATTTCTATCAATGTTGTCTCAAATAAAAATGGAAATATTGTCAGTGTAACTTTTTACACTGAATTAAAAGAATTAATACACAAATAGAATCATAGAATGGTTTGGGTTTGGAGGGACCTTTGAAGATCATCTAGTCCAACCCCCTGCTATGGGCAGGGACATCTTTCACTAGATCAGGTTGCTCAAAGCCCCATCCAACCTGACCTTGAACACTTCCAATGAAAATCTGAAAGTACGGTCTATTAGTGCATCCTAAGCCTGCAGGTGTGAGGTGTTGAACTTCTCCACCCTATCAGTCCTTCTCCTGCCTTTTTCCTACCCGCTTGGGTCTGCCTTTTGATCTGATAAACTATTAATAAGGAGGGCCCAATCCATTTCACTTTACTAGTGTCCACACTCTGAAATCTCCTCTCTAGTTTTGCTAATGGAAGCCTTGATTTGTTGGAAGTCACACAGTTTTGGTGGCAATATATTTGTTGGGGAGTTCAGAGATTGTTGTCTGGTAGTTTGAATGGGGAAGGAACCCACAGCTGCTGGCTGCTCCTTCCTGGCCTAAAAGACCAGATATGTCACATGCATTCCTTACAAATGCATGTGACATGACTTCCTTTCCAGATGGAATATAGTTTAGGAAGGATAGATATTCAATTATAACTAAAAAGGGTGTGACTGAACAAAAATTGTGATGTGCATTGAAAAAAATCTTCACTTTTCTCTCCAAACTAGACTATGCATCTCCCCTTTGGGAGAGCAGGCAGACAAAAGAGAGGTGTATCTTCCCCTCAGTATTTTCTCCCTGAAAGTCTTACTTCCCCACCCCACCCCGCCCCCATTCCTCTTTCAGTTACCATTCCTGGCCATGGAAGGGGCAGAAGGAGAAAAGACTTTTCATAGGGAAGGCAAGAGAGAAACAAAGAAGGAGAAGGAATATAAGTTATGGGTGTAATTGTTCTGGGGGTAGTTGAACTGTAATGTGTGTACGATTTTTTTAACTTTCCCGCTCTGACCTAGAACAATTTTTCTTTACTGTCACCCATAAACACAAGACAGATGTTTGAGTATATATGTTCAAACAAGAAAATATGTTACTTGATTCATTCATATGACCTATCCATTTATATGACCTATCCATATCCATTAATATGAAATGGTATTTTATAATGAAATACAGCTGCAAAAGAAGTGAAAATAAATAATGATAAATTAATATTTTCAATGTATTGTTTCACTCTCTGCCCTCTAAAAGAGTAAGATTCAAGAATGTAGAATATGAAATAGTGTAGAATATGAAACAGAATGAAGAACTACTAGGAACTGATGAAGGCAACGTCATTAAAAGTTTCATACAACCAGCTTCAGAGACAGAAATTTGTGAGAGCAGGTTTCTGAAGACAATTACATTTAATATTTGTGAAGCATATATTTAATATATATATTATGGCAATCCTTTAAAAAAATGAGTAATTCCATTCTCATTGCAGAATGTGAATGGCATGTGTTGTAAACAACACATAGACCATGACTGAATGGTGATAAAATAAAGTATTTTGAGCAGCATGTGTCCTAAATACTGAGCAAAATAAAAGGTCCTGTGAAAAATGTTATACCACAATTGAAAGTCTTCAGTTGCATGATGTTAGTTACCTTTAACCTAAGTTTTGCATAGAAGAGCTTGAATTAGGCTGCCTGGGCAGCCTGAATTTTTGTTTTCTAATGTTTTAATGCTTGTATTGCCTTTAATATGTTGCAAGAACATGAATATGTTTCATTATGCTTACTGGAAAATTTAATCTGTATCTATGCTAAGACCAGAGTTAAGGCTGTCACATGGAAATTCATACCTCAACTTTATAAATGGGTTCTTCATTGAAGAGTGTATAAAAATAAAAGTAATTTCCATATTAATCTTAACTCAGTGTTCTTGTTTAAGAATGGCTGTAACAGCTACATAACTGGCTGTGTAAGTATTCTGATTACATATTAATTTTAAATAATGTTTTGGGTTATAACTTTATATGAAAACTAGAAGCCTGAATATTTACTGCTTATGTATGAAAAGGGGCAGGTACAGAAGCAAAGCACCTAAAATTGGTAGTCATTGTAGCCTGTAGTCATTGTCTCCTGTGGTGTGAATTGCCAGTACAGTTTAGTTTACAACAGAGAAAATGGGAGAAGCAATGCTATTCAAAGCTATTTTTTTAGTCTGTGATAGTTCTTCTAAGGTAGTGATTTGTTCACTGGAGAGAGATAAAAAGATTAGACAGCAAGTGGGATTGGGGACTTATATTAATGCAGAATCAATACTGCACTATGAAATCAAAATTCATTGGACTAAGAATTGAGCATTTTCTCAAATTTTAGCAATTCCTTCTTGTAAACAGTTTGCTTGTGAAGTATATTGATTATATATAATGCTGTTGGTCTACTGACCCATGCCATCATATAAAATTAGTTTGACATAATGAGTAGCATCACTATAATATTGTCTAATACAGCTCAGATCTATCTTTGATAAAAAGCCATGATTATCATCCTGTTCAACAACATAAATGGTTCTGGTGGGTAATGTGAGAGCAAGACTAACACCTGATACTACAATTGGATTCACGAGGGTGGACCCTTGAGCAAATTGCTAACCCTGTTGGGTTTTAAAGCTTCACCAGAACAGATCTTATTGCATATTTGAGGCTACAACACACAAAGGGCTTGCAATCCCTTTGTATACAGGCAGTATTGCAGTAAACTGCAAATATTTGTTTATTGTTATTTATTTTTAAGCTTTTTATAGCTCTGCTTCATTATAAATTATCAGTTTGTTTGAATCAATACTCACGGCAAGTTTATAATCTGAACAGCATATTTTCTTTGAAGAGATTTAACATCTCTTCTAATCTAGCATGGTAGGTTTTGGCACAGCCAGAATCCTACATTGTTTAGGATCGAGTATGCTTGCAGATAAAGCATTTTCACAGCTTCATAGTCTTCTATAATAAGGCTATCAGATGAACTCATTTGCTCAGTGTTGGAATATTAAATATTTCTACATCTGTTGTTCATATGTGTACATGAAACCTTTTTTCCATTATGGAAAGTAGCCATGAGCTCTCTCTTTCTCTTATTCTCTCTCTCTCTCTCCCCCCTTGCTTTACATATATTATGTATGTGAAATTTGGCAGAATGTATCTAATAAACATGTCAATGGAAAAAAGTAGTAGTGTTCCACTCCAAAGATACACAAAATAGGTCTATTATTTTGCAGAGTAGAAAACTTGAAGCTTCCTTCAGGAAAGGACTGTGAGTGCCTTATAAAGCAAGAAGACTTATCTTTTCCTGTTGCTCTGCATGTAGAGACAGAGAACATACGGCTTCAGGTAAAACCTGTGGCCCATCATTATAATATTCTTCCAGTTCTACACTCATTGCAAGGAGTTTTATTAATTTATATTATATAAAAAGCCATGCCTTTATCCTTGTCCCCCATCCTTATATTGTGTATTTTGCTGGATTCTGGACATTAATTCTGCAGAAAGCCCTTGTTGTAAGTGCTCCTAAGGGCAGAGGGGCAATTTGATGGTATCAGTAGTTTTAAAAAAAAAAAACAAAACCAGCTTTAGTAACCGAGGTGGAAAGGATCTCTTAGGTGACTTGTACTACATAATCTGTTTATTAAACTATGGATTGAAACATGAATGTGGTCTAGATCCTAATTAGACTGTTCCTTCTATACTTACTGTCTGGAGAATGAACAATAGAATCCATACAGTAGTTTGTGCACTATTTGTTTTTATATTACATTTGTTTTACAAAAAAAATATATATATCTTTCCAGCTTTTAGCATGCCACCAAGTTTTGACACAACTGAATTGTGTTGACTGGAAAGAGAACACTTTAATGCATGGAAGGGGGGCTTACATCAAACTAAGATATTTGACTGCTATGCATGTATTACTTGTTTGATGGAAGTGATTGACAATAGAGTCTCTTCAAATGACAAGAGTAAAAGGCTTTACATTTTATAGTTAGCAACCCAGTCAGATGAGAGGGTTGTTTTTCATCTCACAGGTCCCTAGATACAAATCTTCTGTCACCCAAAGTTACAAGCAGGTGAGTGCTGGAAGGTATAGATGATCTGCAGTCTTTGATACGCAAGGACTTGCTGATGTGACTAGTTAGAAGCCTTAAAAAATTAGCAGCAGGATACTTTATAGAAAACTGTGATAGAGTTTTCTGTTTCATCTGTGGCCCAGGCTCTGGGCCTAAAAGTGCACCTGCAAATATGGGATCAAGGTATCCTATTACTTTTTTTGCACTTGTAGGATCATGGACTGACACAAAAACAGGAGAGCGAGCAGTAGCTGGTGATAATCGACAATATATAGGGTAAGCAGTGTAAGAGGGGCGAGCTCAGCTATGAATGACCTACTTAGTGCAAGCAATTGATGTCTCCAGTAGCAGAGGAACCTGGTCTCGTTCATCGTTGTTCAAATCTGCTTTTAGAATCATAGAATCATAGAATCATTAAGGTTGGAAANTCCAGGCCCTTCACCAGCTTTGTTGCCCTTCTCTGGACACGCTCCAGCACCTCAATGTCCTTCTTTTCATTCTGTACACACATCAAATAACAAAATATTCCCCTTTTTGTGGTAGTTTATAATGCACAGAGAACCCATTTATACCTCAGTGACCGACTGAGACACTCTTTGAAATGCTGGCTTTGATGTACTGTCTTTCGCAAATAAGTATTCTGGGGTGGAGTGCATGGCTGAGACTATTTGAGTAATGGGGATAGATTTTAGTACCTCTGTGTTTATTCTAATGCTTATTACTGTAGTACTCGAGTACTTCATGACCAGGAAAATGACCTAAAATAAGTGCCCTTTAGCCTGACAAGAGTGTGCATTCAGAGTATGCATTCCTGCTCAGATCTGTAACTGGCCTGCTGTGGAAGACCCTGACTACATCCATATTGTTAAGCAAAAAAGAGGACCATGAGCTAATCTCTGCCCCTGTTTAGCTCTTACCCTGATAACTGGTAGTTGTAGCAAAATTTTATTGGAAATTGTTGCCTGCAGTAGTCCAGAGCAGGGTCAGGGGCGGGTTAATTACCAAGCCATGTGTGTGGTAAGGGGGTCAGTGTCTAAGCTTGCTCCTTGATCTCTTATCTAGAAGTATAGGTATGCCCCTGGATCCTGTCAGGGGAGAATGACAAGAATACCTGAACCTCACCTGATCTGACTTGTACATGCATATGCATGCTTTTATGTTGATTTTGTTAATTTTCTTCTGTTACCATTTTCATGTTTTTCACTTTTAATAACTAAAGGCAAATTTAGGCAGCCAGCAAGCTATTACATATTCTCTCCACTCTTTTGCTCTTAGACACAAAGGTGCTTCCAGTATAAGCTAATACATTTAAAGTTTCTATATTTTTAAAATTAATATTTTTTCAATTATAAATTTGGCAAATATTGTCTAAAAGTACATTTTTTAAAAAGGTGTGTACTTTGTGAATTCAAAAAGATGAGTAATTTTTATGTCACCAACTACTCATTTCATAGGAGGAACAGCCTTGTTTTTGTTTGATTTTCACTTGGCAAATATTTGGCAAGAAAGATGCATCTGAATACAAAGTCAGTTTGAAATTAACCCTTTGTAGCTGTATGGCCTAAGCATACACCTATGAAACTTCCTATAAGATTTTTCTGGATGTTGACAAAAGGTAATCAACAATTCCTGTACTGTATGTTACCCTAAATCTTTGGTGCTAAAATTTTCATTGGAATGCACGACACTACAAGAAACTTAATGATGTAATTAGAATATGAAATTAGATTATAAGCTCAAGAGTATTAAAAGATCAAAATTTAATACAACAAAAAGCAGAAAAGAAAAGGATTAAGAAGTCTTTTCACAAGTGACTTCATGTTTTTCCTGTCCATGAACATATGGAAAAGATAATACTTACAAAATGTGATTACTTAGATAAGAGAATTTATCTCCCTCAGCTCTAAAAGTAGGATTACTGCTTCAAATCTTGATGTAAACTGTACTCATAATAATGTAACTATGATCAATTTATAACACATCTTTCCACTGAAGCTGTAAAAACAGAAAACCAAATGCACTAAGAATTTTGGAGTGTTCTGCTTTGCCAGTCCCAAATTTTTAAAATTCTCAGGGGTAGCTTTAAATTCATGAGTCAAAAAGATAATTTTGGCTTGTCTTTTTATAATTCTTTATTTTACTCCTAGTTCAGCACATTTTACCATTTAGGTTGCATCTTTCACTGAAACCAGCGAACTCGGGTTTTTTTTGTGATTGTGCTTCCTAACTGAAAGCTGAAACTTATGTGTAATCACTTGCTTTCCAAGAGCTGAGCTTTTACCTATTTATGGCAAATAGCGTTAGGCTATCGATGAAAGAGTAAGAGTTAATAACATTTGGAAATTGGAATTTGAGTGATATTCATGCTGTTTATGAATGTACAAAATGGGCCAAGGTGGAAATTTAGAAGTCTACTTGTAAAAATATAGAATTCCTAGTACAAAACCTAAATAATTGATTTGCAGCTTGCTTCAGAAAAAATCTGTATGCATGTTTGATGTTATAGCAAGTGCTACGGTATTAGATTGCTTTGACTACTGTATGTAACAGGGTTATGTGCATTTAGCTATGTATAGGTACAGGCAAACACACTTATATAGAAAGCTAAGTAAAAAATTATCTCACCTCCATTAAAATAAACAATATTAGGGTTAGGTTACTTTTCATAAACATGAAGTTGTGTTCCTGACATAATGTTCAGATGATAGAAGCAAAGTCCAGGTCAACCTGATAAATGCTGGAGTGCATGCCTTTTGTTGTTAAATATTTGACTAAAATGGCCAATATATTTTGGATTCTGAAACTCAGAGACAAACAGATTTGATTCAAAGCTTGCTGTCATCAATAGCAGTTTCTACAGTGAGCCTTATGGCTTGAGACAGGATTTGATATAAAAGTCTAGCTGAAGGAATTTCTACCAACATCAAGATAACACAGCAATAACGTTTACTATTTCTTTCTAAAGCATTTTTGCATTTAAGGCTTGATGGTATTCTTTAGGTAAGATTTTTGTAAAAGTAAAGAAATAGTCCAAACTTCACCCATTGCCTTTGTAGAGCTGTTCTTGAAGGGTATGTTGCCCTCTGTGCAGTTAACTCAGCAATGATAAAGGTATTTCACAAGCAAGAAATGGAAAGCAGGCTATCAGGAATGTTCTCTTTCATGAGATTTGCCTCTAGAAGTCATGCTTCCCATCTATTGTAGTACAAAGTTAATCTGAGATTAATTTATATTTAAATAAACGTACTTAGTTAAAATCAGAGAGAAAAAACCAAGACCTTCCACAGCTTCTAGGCTACCTCTGAGCTTTCTATTCTAGCGGTGCTGAACACAAACCCTGGATACTCTCTCGGATAGTCACAGTTTACAACTAACAGACTCTCTTCTCTTCTGGTTCAAATTCAGTGTCACTTTATGGGTACAGCCCATGACCATTTATGTTCAGGAGACCTGCTTTCTGTCACCAGCTTTGATGCTGGCCTACTTGGTAACTACAACCAACTGTGTGCTTTACTGTTCCCACCTGTAAAAAAGAAGTAAGAATACTTCCTTCCAAAGTGAAATATTTTCCTGCTGCTATGTTTTCACTTAAAAATGAAGAGAATATTCTTCTTCTATTTTGGAAGTTTTCTTCCATAATTACAAGCGATAAGTTTCAGTGGCAGATGTAGATGTACCACTTCAGTTACTGAACATCTGGTCAAAACCTACAGGATATTAGTGGTTACTGAAGGGAAGGGAAAATAAATGTAGACACTTGTGAATTAATCATACTTAGGTCAGTGGATAAAGTAGATATAAATGTATTTCAGTCAAGTTTTCAAAGACTCCAAACTGTTCCTCATACATATTTGGAAATGCAGGGTGGTGCCTTTGGAAGTACTGAATACTGTACAGGAAAAAAAAAAAATTGCAGGACATTAATTCATCATATTCACAAAACCTTTTTATTTCAAGGAGAAAGCAAAAACTTTTTCAGAATTCTTTTGATAAAATCAAATATGCCCTTTGAAACAGGTTTTGTATAAATTATTTCAAATGACCCTATGTGTCATAGAGGTTAGCTGTTACAAAACCATAAAAACTTCCTCTCCTTGTCTCTCTCCTTACCCCTCTTCCTCACCTTCCCTTCTCTCTCCTCTGCTTCCAAGAAGGTCCAGTTCCTATATTAGACTACAATAAAAATTGTAGAATATATAGGCAAAATATATATTTGTTTAACTGTTTTATTTTTCCTAAGATTAAGGTTTTATCCACTGAGCTGTTGACTGTGTGACGTATGGCTTAAAATACAAGAACATTATCTGTTAATATTTACAGTTTGCCTCTAGATGGAAAATACAAAGCATCTTTAGTGACAGCAAGAACAGATGCATCACAAAGGGAAAGATTTTATTTGTTTAAAGAGAAATTTAAAGATGGTTTTAACTAAGGTTTTACATGAAGCTCTAAAGACACAGGAAGGTACTTTCTTATAACAGAAGGTAGGTTGATATGCCAATACTTATACTTATAAATGGCTAGATAGTTCCCTTATTTATTAGATAGTAAGGAATCTTATATGTATGTCATCATTTTCTTTAATGTGTCATTAGAAATTTCATTAGGACAAACATTTCAACTAATTTGATTTTCTTAAAAGCAAAATTTTTGCAACAGACTGTAACCATGTCTCAGAGTAGAGCCTAGTGGAGATAGTTGAATCAGACCTGCTTTTCTGCAGGCTTTAACAGGAGCTCCAGTTATAGCAAATAATTATAGCCCATCACAGACACATCCAGAAATGCTCTATTTGCCCCTGCTGACCTCCAGTTCTAAGTGCACTCTTTGGGCTGAGACTGTATGCAACCCTGTACTGGTATGATTCAAGATGAAGATTTTCTGCAGAAAACCTGCTAGAGTATGCATCCAGGTTGAAAATTTTGAAAAAAGCTGCTAGATGGAAAAGATGGCATTGAAGAGAACAGCATATTTCGACACTGCAGGGACTAGAAGAATAAAAGGCACTTGGACCTAGTAAACTGGACACCCTGCAATGTATTTCTGTTTAACTGTGTGACCCTTCAAACTACTTCTCTAAGAACTTTGGAAAAATTCTTTCTTTTCCTGGACTGACAACTTGTGGGACATGATGATGACAATGGGACAACAACCTTATCGTCCTGCTTCCTGCTCTTTTGTCCTCTGCCAGTAACATCTTCCATTACCAGCCTTAAGGGAGTAAAAATATTTTATTATTTCAGACAAATTTCCTATCTAGGTGCATCCAGGTACAGATGTACCTGGCTCATGTTTGTTTAGGACAATGAGGATCTAATTAGTGGACAAAATTCTTTGAATCCCAATTGTCTCTATATTTGCTAGAGAAAGACCAACCAGAACCGGTATGTCAGCTCAGTAGAATGCAAAGTAGATTTTAACAAGCTTGTAGAGGTATCAAAGCAGTCCAATTGTTACGGCACAGAGCTCACTACAAGCTTGTATCTACAGCTTTTTTTTCCAAATTGTCAGAAGTACCCAAACTAGCTCATTTAAAGCTATCTTGAGCATCCACACACCATAGTACAGACATGTCCTTAACTAATGTTTTTTATGTATAATATACTTTGCTAACATGTATTGTGCTGTCACAGCTAGAGCAACTCTGTTTCATAGCAACGATAATGTTTGTTTTCATTCCACCTTGGAACATGACCAAAACTTTTCGGAACACTGCAGCAGAAATGGAATTATCAAAATCAATGTTTATGTATAAAACATGTGGATATATTTAGGGAACTGGCCTAGCATGGGGGAAACTCAGGTTCAATTACATTGTTCTATAGGAACCAGGACAGACTTTTTTCTTGCTAGAACATGCTGGATCAGGCAGACTAAGGATTTGAACCTCTACTTCCTTTAATAATCAGTCTCTTCTTCCCTTTTCTTTCATCAAAATTTCTATTTCCTTGCAAAGCATCTTCTCTTGACAATAAAGCACATTTGATGAAATGTCAAACAGTGAAAGGGTGTTCCAGCCAAAAATACTGACACATTGCTTAGCATGCACATATAGCAGCAGAGAAATTCAGTCTCAGGTGTCAAGTGATATGCAAAGGATCATGATACAACTCAATGAAAAAAGCTGGTTTAGAACTGAGATTTGTTTGTGCTTAACATAATAGATCACGGTATTATACAGATGAGCTATATCCTTATTCAGCCCTTCTGTGTTTCCATTTTGTAAAATATATCAACAAACAAATTAAGGAAATATGAAAGCAGTCAATTTAAAAAAAATAGAAATTATTACTTTATCTTCCAAAATCAGATGTATGACCATAAGCACACAGAGTGGAGTTGCTCACATCATCCAGAAAGGAACACAAAAGGGTGACTTTGTGCCTCTCTCCTAAAGTAAGCCCTGACCTACTTTTGACAATAAAAGTCTTTCTTGAAGGTTGGATTCTTGGTCCAAATGCCACTCCTAGATTCAAGTGCCCAAGTTTTCCCTCTTGTATAGGGACTATGATCACTCTTCAGTTGGAAAGGGAGAAGAGACAGCGCAGGGATTAGGGGTGTAGTAACCTCCTGGCTTGAACACGCACTGAGGAAATGAGAAGCACACATTTATTGCATTCAGACTGAGGAAGTCCAGACTACAGTTTCCAGATGCCCAGCAAACTCCGAAAGCACCAACCTGAAAGAGATGCTAGGGCAAAGCTATCTCACTTTCCTCAGTTGATTGATACCAGGCCACTACAGAAAGGAAGGAAATATTATACGAAGAGTAAGCAAGGCAAACAGAAAAGATGGCTTTCTTAAGCAAGAGGGGTTAGGGATAGGCAGTGTGAAAAATCCTGGCTTCCATCCAAGCTTCTAATTGTGTTTATGTAATTATTTTTTTGTAGTGCCTTGTTGCTGCAACAGGCTGTTAACCAATACAATTAACTTTTCTTCAGGAAAAGACAATAAATAAAAATTTAGTTAATTAAATATGCTTTTTCAATTATTGTGAAGAACAGATTTTTTTTTTTTTCCAATATGCTTTCTTGAAAACAGTTCATCTTGCAGTGAAATATGCTAGGGAGATGATCAGTTTTGTGTGCTTACTTGCCCTACAGGAGCCTCTGGGTCCTTTCAGCTGCTGTGAAAATGCACAGCAACTGCTGGTCTCTCCTTGTTGGTATCTTCAGTCATGTATGGGACCCAGCTTGGAAAAATTCTGGAAAGGTATGTTGGCTGATTTGCAAATGAGAGAATTGACCTGATGATGCAGAAAAGAAAAAATAGGAGTTTAATGAATGTTAAACAGCAGCTATATTTTGCAGGGTGAAATTTGCTTCGCTGTGCCAGGTCAACTAGGGTCAGATGTGTTACATATTTAGTAACTTTAGTCAGGACAAACAGATCTCATTTGACCTTTAGGGACATGCTTAATTATCTAAACGCTAATGTCTCTGATTTTTCTTAAACTGATCAATAGGGGTTTCATTTATAGGTACAAGTTTGGACATGCATTTATTGTCATTGATGCTTGCTTTCATTGTTTCAAAAGCAGGAAGGGATTTCTTTTGAATGCAATTCTAGCTGCTGGTAGATAACTCATAGCTTCCAAGAGAGCTTGTTAGAGACAATTATACCCTTATCTATATGATCATGGCTTTAAAGATGTGGGTAATTTTGCTGCAGCCACCTCTGCAAATATAAAAAAATCAGGTTTGTTCTTGGCCTTGTCTGAGATCTTTTTCTAGGCTTATGACAAACCACTTACAAAATGACATGATAACTACCAGGTAACCTTTCATCTTCTGGAGGGCTACTGCTATGCTGGGTATTGTTGGATAACACTGGTGGTGCTGATGCAGAGGGGATAACAAAATTAAGGCACCGTTCATTCAACTTGCCCAATGTGAACTTGCACAGAGTAGTATGTATAATAGTTAAAAAGTGCATGCCAGTGTTGCTGCAAATTCATAGTAAGGAGAAAATATCAAATGACCAGAATACTGATTATGGGGAAAGAGAGTTATGTGCAAGATAAAATAGGTATGTAAATGTCTGGAGCCAAAGGATTAAGATGACCCATAAATTCAGGGATTATTATGGGGTTCTCCATGTTATTTATCAAAGTTACCTGCAATTTCATAATAAATTAAACTCATCATAAGAAAATTTACAATCCACAAGTGAAGTGGACATAAGCTTGGAAAACGGGGTTATCTTCCTTGACACAAGTAAATATACTTTAAATATGTTTAATGGGAGTTTTCCTTATTTACCTGCATATAGTTAATTTTAATGGTCTGCTTCTTTGTTGTTTAGGCTTATTGATCCCAACACTCTTTGTGTTTGCTGCTGGATAGATACAAAAAGCTCTTCTGTGCACTACTAATGAACAGGTAAGTTTTTGGGGAACATACCACTTTAGAGAAAAAAAGATCAGAGTCTCATATGATGAAAATAGTTACTCCATTGGTGCTGTGTTAACTACTTTACTCCAGGTGAAAATCTGCTCGTGGACCTTTGAAGATGGTTTCCTTGAATAATTGTTTGAAAACTTCTTTAAAGGCATAATCTTCAGATTTGTTTCAACATTCTATTTTTATTTCTCTTTGCTTTTTTGTTTGCGAATTTCTGGTTTTATTGTGTGTCTTCCACCCAATAACATTGAGATATTGTGGTGTTGTGTATTGATCTGAAAAGAAGTCCTAGGTAACAGCAGCCTGTTCATATTGGTATTATGTGTTAAATTTTCTCTACTGTCACAAAGGCCTTTTCTCTTTATATACATTTTGTTTGGTAGAAATTTTAGCCTTTCACAGAATATCAGAAAAACACAAGCTTTTTCTTAGGGTTATTTTCTGAGCAGAATCTATAAGCATGGTTGAATTTGCTTCTTTTCATTTGCTAGTAATGAAATGGATCTTTGATGATAAATTATAGGAAATTTTCATGTATTATGTGCTGAGCAGAAAACAAAAAATATTGTATATATATATATGTGCACTCTAATGCACAGTTATGCTCAGATTTTTCCTTCAGAACTTAGAGAGTACACCCTGACAAGAAAGTGGAGGAAAACAATCCACATATTTAACAAATTTTTGACTGGATATTTTAAAATTGTTTGTATTAAAAATAATTAGATTTTCAAACAGTGATCCAAAATGAGTAAGGCTTTTGGTCCTGTCTCCCATAACATCCTCCTTGGCAAACTGATAAAGTAAGGGCTAGACAAGTCAACAGTGAGGTGGAATGAAAACTGACTTAACTGCTGGGCTCAAAGTGTTGTGATAAGCAGTGTGAATTCCAGCTGGAGGCCAATCACTGGTGGTGCACCAGAGATTGTAGAGTCCCTATTCTTGGAGGTATTCCAAACCTGATTGGACATGGCTCTGTGAAACCTGCTGTAGTTGACCCTTCTTTGAGCCAGGGGGACATGGGCTAGACAATCTCCAGAAGTCCCTGCCAACCTCAGCTGTTATGTGTGTGTCATTCTGAGTGATTCTCCATGTGTGAGTTAGAGAAACACTTGCTCCCTTTGCTTTTGATTGCCTTGAATGTGGATCTCTTTTTGTGGCATTTGTCCTCATTCCTCAATGTGGATAACTGGAGTAGTTTAATCTGGAATTAACAAAGGTATCTCACTAATTTACTTGTTTCTTTTTTGAGAAGAAGTGGTAGAAGCTGCACTGGCATATGCAATGGAAAGTGCACTGGTGGAACATTACAACAGAAGAAATTTTCCTTACATGACTAATGTGCATTTTTCATAGCTGTAGATACTTCTACAAAGTATATTTACTTCTATGGCATTCACTTTGTAATTAAAACATTCAGTTTAGATATTTGCATATGGCTTATCTTTTAGTCACGTCTGCTAGGGGCCAAGACAGTGATTCAAATCATCCTAAGACAGGTACTTACGGGCTATTGAGCTGAAGGACTCCATAGGCCACACTGAATGACAACTTTGACTGATCCTCACTGGTTGTAATGGGGCTTTAGATACCCAGAAACCTTTGCCCAAGGCTGAATCCCACTTGTCTGACTACAGATCATTTCTTCTCATCAAGCGTGAAGTGGTCGAAATATTGGTTTTCAGTTTTCTTTTTCATAATCAATGCACAAACAGTTAAACTAGGTATAGCATGCTCTTCTGCAGTTTTCAGTGAACCAATCTCACTGTCAGTTTTAACAGACTTTTTTATTTTTTGATCTATAAGCAAGCCTCATACTTGTTTTCTTTTTCTCATTTATTCTTGCTCCAAGATTTTAAAATGCAGATGCCCCATTAAACTGGAACAGACTAGCTGTATTAAACTTTGACGAATCAGGGTGTGAGCTTGTTGAACATTAAAAATTCAGATGATCATCTAATTCCCATTCGTTTTCATAGTTGGCTACCAAATGAATCTGAGTATCCTTATGGACTTTGAATTCACGTTCAGATTGAGTCTGGTTTTGAAATATTTATCTTGGAGACGAACCTGACATTTACTACTAGGAAAATGCAGACTGATAAGTTAAAATCTTCAGTATGTTGTTCTGTATTTAATGCCCTCTCTCCACAGAATATAGGTTTCTCTTAAAGGTAGCAACCACGAAATTGGGGAGTTCAAGATGCTGAAGTGACTCAGAAATTCAATTAGCAGAGTACAGACTCCGGACTTCTGGAAAATAGATTTTTGCTTATTAAGGGAACTGGTAGAGGTCCTGTGGGAGACATTTCTGAAGGGAAAAGGAGCTCAGATTTGGCAGGTCTTTTTAAGGACAACTTCCTCCAAGCACAGGAATGGTCTATCCTATACTAAGGAAAAGAAGATGACATATCAGGAAACAAACTTGCCTAAGCAAGCAACTCTCAAGTGAGATCCGATTCAGAAAGGTTATATATATGCAAATGAGGATGGGCTACAAAGGAGGAATACAGAAACAAGGAAATCAAGGGCAACATGAAAAGCTTCTGAAGCTACATTAGCAGTAAAAGGATAAACAAGGAAAATGGGGGCCTGCTACTGGATGAGGCAGATGCGTTAGTGATAGCGATCACTAATTGAGGCTGAAGTAGTCGGTGGATGTCCTTTAGCCTTGGTTTTCAACAGCAAGGCTTCTTATGCCTTTGTGCCTAGACACAGGGTTCAAGAAGGAGCAGAACTACGGGTAGTGGAAGAGGAACAAGACAGAGATCTCTTGAGAGAAGTCAACACATGGAAGTCCATGGGACCTGGTGGTCTGCTTAATATCTTTATCAGTATCTTCCTGGAGAAGGAGAGAGAATGTAAAATGCCGATAAGGCCACACTGGGGAGGTGCAGTCAGCATACTTGAGGACAGGGCCACCATTCAAAGGACCTTGACAAGCTAGGAGAATGGGACAACAGTAACTTGATTAAATTCTACAAGGACAGATGAAGACCTGGTTCCAAGAAAGACAGCTTCAGCCCCAGGCAAGTTTGGAATCCAGTCTTGGCTTCTGCAATATACAAACAGGATGTTGATCAACTTGAATTTATAATTAATGGAAGCATTCTTTGATAGCTCCTCCATGGGTGGATAGAGTTGGGGACAAACATCCCAAAAAAACAATTTAGATTTACTTATCATTAAAACACATTTTAACAAGAAACTCAAAGGTACAAAAGAGGCTTCTTAATTTATCTCAGTAGAATCTGCAGTGAATATTAGTTAATGGATTGATTAAATTTTTATTTATTTTATACATATGGAAATTCTCTTCATCCAGACACTTCAAAGGCTTAGGAAAAGGCATTATACCATATATCAAGACAATGGAAATGTATAGCCAATGAATTCCTAAAAATGTTTTAAAGAGTCATTAATTCAAGAATCTTATCAAACAGGAAATATTGGATTGTTCTTGATCATTAAGAAACTTCTTGTAGATGATTATTACCAAAAGTCAGTTCAGTTTACAACACAACCTCCCAAATAGTTATATTGGCAAAGTGAGGCAGTGAATTCTGTGACAGGTGCAGGAACAAGTGGCTTGGGAGGAGGAACTTCTCAAGATCCATCTCAGCCAAGATTGAAGCCAGTTGTGTTGAATTGCCTTGGCTCAAGTGAAATACCCTTTTATGTCAACCTGTCTCAGTGCAGTTTCTGTTGAGCCTATATTTGGTTTTTAGGGTTTCCTTTGGATGAATGCCCTTAGAATGATATTCTCTCGCTGGTGTACTCAGCAAGCTTTCTGATTTAGATGACTGTGGGTGAACATATGCTTATAAGGGAAATGTGCCCTGTCCTGACACATTTAATAGGAAAGAAACAGTTATTTCTTTGCTAAATAAGAATTTAAGTTCATAAGTACTTTATAATATATAATTTCAGCACTGTTTTAGAACCCTACACAGCAGAACAATAAATGTGGCTCTTTGCTAACTTCAGATAAAGTCCAGTCATGAAAGTAAATAGAACAGCCTTTGGGCAGTAGTGTCTTACTCAGTGACTCCTAACCATGAACTATGATTTAGCTGTGACACCAACTTAGTCTAAGATAGTAGAGGAGAGAAACAGTAGTTTCTTGTGAAAGGAAAGTGAAGTTTGATTTAGTGCCAGTACATTCAAATTAAAAATTATCATTTAAGTGCCAAACTCCATTGTAAGGATTCATTTTCTGGTGTTTGGCAATAGTAACACTACAACTCTATTGTACACATCATTCACTGATGCAAGATATTTGGTCTGATGGTTTTATATTCTCATAATCTACCCCACTGATTTTCCAATAAATGGGAAATATCACTATCATGCAGGAGCCTCAGGAACAGGCCTACTCTAGAACTGACCTTCTGGATAGTCTATATGCTGCCTAGTAGCAAACCCTTTCGGTTTTATGACTGTATTTTACTATAGCATTAGCAGTTCATGGTAATGATAGGTATTATCCGGTTTGCTCTATTGCCTCAGCTTTGAAATGTAAATCCAATATTGTTTCCTGTCCCTTTAATTTTGTTTTTCTCAATAGACTTCGTGTTCCATTTTCTTTAAATGCATTTTATTATAGAATATTTCAAACATTATCTCATAGTAAATATATTTGCTTTTTCCTGCTAGAACTAGTATCCTTGAGATGGTTGTGACCAGGTTGCTCAGGTTAGACTAGAGAATGAACAAATTAGAATCTAAGTCAGATAACTGTCTGTAAATCAGCTGTGCGGGGAGCTTCATTAGTGTTTATGTTACATGCTTCAGCAGCAAAGCTGGCTTAAAAAACTCTGTCCATGGCAATTTGTACCCTTGTAACAGAGATTGACCCTCTCCTTCAGTAGGTCTGAGATACCTGGTTTGGATGCCATATAAACTAGATTCAGAAATGATCCAGAGGAATAGAATTTTTAAAAAATGATCAGGAGAACTGGATTTATTTACCCTTTAGAAAAGAAGGCTGAAATACACATGATATGTCTGAAATACATAAAACAGAACTTCATAGATGAAGGAAACAGTCAAGTCTCCATGACTATAATTCTTAGAATAAGATATAGTGGGCTTTAACTGGAGCAAGAGTGACTCAGTTTGCACATTATGGATAAATTTTGAACTGACAGAAGAGGAAGCACACATTGTTCTGTGGAGATTGCAGAAATTCCACCTCTGAATTTTTCAAGCAAACAGTTCAGACAATTGTCTAACAGAGAAAGTTTAGATTTTGGAAAAACATGGCTTGGCAGAGATTTGAATTAAATGGCCTCTCCAAGGTCTTCTTTATCTGCTTGCTTTCCCCGCCCCCTGCCTACATTTATGATTCTGTGAGGATTCTGACACCATGGTGGGGATTATTGTCATGCTTAGAATTTTTCTTCTGCTTCCTACCATTTAACTGCTCCATATCTTCCTCAAGCAAAAATATTTCAGGAAAGTCCTGCCTTCCTTTACATATGAACATGAGAAATAACTGTGTACTAATCTATGGAATTTATTTGATTAGCAACTGTATTGGTATACACATACCAATACAGAAGATTGGTATGCATTTATAACCAATACAAAAAAGATGTAAACTAGAATATACAATCTTGGCACTTAAAGAGCTTATACTCAGAACCTCTCCTTTGTTTTCCATGCATTTCTTTTCCTCTGTACTTATTATGTTTTATTTAAGATCTTTACTAAAAGCTCAGAATGAAAATTTCTTTGCTCATATCATTTTTGGGAAAAAAAAATAATATTGTGCTGTTTTTCCACTTTTGAAGCAGGATGAAATAATGTGAAGTATAAAATAAACTTTACATGATTTATATATATAAAAAAACCCCACAACCCACACCTCTGAAGTATTTTGATATGATGAATTGCTGTAATGCTTAATAATAATGCCAAAAAGTAAAATTTGGAAATGGAAACCAAATGATCTGTAAGAACTGTAAGATCTTAAATAAACTAATTTTTTAAAAAATTAATATTATCCTGTAATTCCAAAACTAGTAATTTCCTATTTTGCACCTCTCCTCCAAGAAATTACATGGCACACAGACAAAGGTAAGCAGTACTTTGTCAACTTTCTCACAATGCTGTTGTGGTTTGTTAGTATCAGAAATACTTCCATTATGTATTGGAGGCTTCAAAACACTTTGTCAATGATGATGGTTAAACCCAGGATTGTTTGTGTCAATATGATAACTATGCTTTGTCTACTACAGCTCTTACATAAAATATTCAAACATTTTGTTTGTTTGCTCTAATTTAATAATAGTTTTATTCAATTATAGGTCTTGTCAAATGTTGGGAAAATAGTGTTCTCCTTTTCTAAATATTTTTCTACACTGAGCCATGTTAAAAAGCCTGAAGCAACTTTGTTTTTCAAGATTACAAATTACGCAATACCACTACTCATTTGCTAGGGTACTACAGGGACAACTTCAGTTTAGAGCAAAATAGACTATTTCCTCCCTCTACTGACTATAGACCACTCTAAGAGTTAACGTTGCTTTATATATGTCCCTCCCTCGTACAAGAGGGAGAAGGAATGTGATTTAGGGGAACCTTGTTCTGAGTATAACTAAAACTGTTCATACAGATTTTTCCAAATATGAGTGATTTTTCAATACAATTCACTATGTTTTGTTTTATGAGACTGGTCAAGTACTCAGTATGAACGCTATATTGGAGACAGCTATTTTCAGTAAGTGTGTGGATATTGGATATTTTCCTCTTGCTCTGTTTTAAGTAGTTGAAGGTTTTTTGTGTTTTGTTTTGTTTTTTTCTTTTTTGTCTTTTGTACTCCTCAGCCTGCACTTCTTTAAGTTAATCTACCTGGGTTCAGAAGTAATAGCTACAAAAATAGCTCTAGCTGTTGTAGTATACAGAACACACCTCATTAGCAACAAAGACTGATGTGAACACTTACTTGGTGGCCGTGTTGGCTTCCCACTCTCTTCAAAGCAGAGTTCAAAGTCCTGATCATAATAAAAGCACTCATGACAAGATTGCAGAAGTGTTCAATGCACTCAGCAAAGGCCAGTTTTTCTAACACGGTCTATTCCCATTTGGGTGACAGATAAGTGGTTAAATTCTCAGAGGAGCTCACTGTGTTGGCTGGTGAGCTATTGAAAATCTGGAGATTAATGCCACTGGATGCTAAACAATTTTGAGTATCTGCCATTTATTCAGGGGTCTATATGGGAGCTGAAGCTTGTGAAAACTGACTCACTTCTCATAATTTTACCAGGTAATCTCTCAAATCCCTTCCAGAACCACTTTCTATTATTTCCATGCTCTATGGAAATCTCATGCTGAAATGTAAATTTGTGTCTAAACAGATTGTCACCTGCTTGTCTTTATGATATTTTTGATATAATTTACAAAATGAGAAAAAATCTTGTGTTTTACAAAACCAGTATTTTCTGTTTTGCAGATGTACATCCTTGAAAGTGTAATCCTTTCTTGCAATTTATGGTCTATAACACAATGTTTTATGCTGAAGATTTTTCCTCCTCAATATAATCCAAATGTTTTTCACTTTAATCTTGGTACACTGGTGATTATTCAGCTGAGGCCTGACTTTGACCAACATTGTACACATACAATAAATCTACCGCCGCTATTTTCTATTAGAATTGTCAAATTAAGGTCCCAGTGGAGATGAATCAGTGCCCTCCTCCCAGTTCCACTCCAGATCACTTGTGCTCTAGGTGGAAATGGGGTCTAGAAGATTCTATCCAAATGTAAATGGCAGATTATCTCCTACATTTGCATATTTATCTTTGCTTTAATTTTGCACTTTTAATGTAAGAAACAGCTAGAAATCAAGTTTGTGATTCTCATATTTGACTGCCAGCTTTTGTGCCAGTTCTTACATGGGTGAGGACTCACCGGTGAACTGAACACTTTTTCGTAAATGAGATAATGAGAGTCAGAACGATTTTAAAATGAAAGGACAGGGAGGGCAATGCTCCGGTAACAATTGTGTGGGCAACGGAGATGTACAGATGATCCAGGTCACTTGGCTTTAGCAGGGCTCATTAGTTTAGTCACTGTGCTATTGACTCTGCATGTTTTCTTGAGTAAGCACAGCTCTGGCAGGGGTCTATCAGGGCTTTGGCAGACCTGGACTGGCTCCATATGCATTGTGGATATTTGTGTAGCAATGAACACAAGCCTTTCAGTCCTGCCAGAAAGAAGCTGTGGGACAGCTAGGGACTAGAACCAGTCAAAAAAAAAATTACCTGTACTCCAGTTGTAACACATATTTATACAGTCCCTTTTCTTGGACCTGTTATGTTGCCTAGTGTAAAACTAACTTCATATGATATATGTACATAAAAATATAGATACGATTGTTCTCTGTTCAAAATTGTATTTTTGAGCTCAAGAACAGGAGACCACATGACTTGCAGGATGGTGGGTCTCATTTTTAGCCAGCTCTTGGCTTAGAGCTAGGCAACTAAAATCTACATTTTTAAAGTATCTCAAAAGTGACAGTCAAAGAGAGGCAAGCTCTTTAGCCAGTTGCCAGATGTTGGTAGTGATAGCATAAATGTGTTAGAGATCTTTAAAATATCAGTGCCAAAATAGGACAGAAACTACATACATGGAGGGAGGGGAAGTCCCAAACAACACCCCCCAAATACCCTGGGGAAAACCCCCAAACAACACCCTCCACATACACCCATAAACCTCATGAATCAAAATTAATTATAAAACAGATATCAGGATTTTTAGATGNCAGTTGTATAAATGAGATTCTACAGTGGCACTCAGGAAGACTTTCAGTCAACGCTAAATAAATAATTATTAATAATATAATAAATAATTCTCCTTAGAAAATATTTGTTAATCATTATTCACCAAAACATTTTGTGTCTTTCTAGCTATTTGTTTTTTTGTAATCATTCTGAAAATAACTTGTTTAAATTGATGAAATTGAAATCTGAGAGAAAAGGAGACATATATTATGCAGTCTTGAACAGAATAATTGATACAGGATTTTAGTGGACTAAACATAAAAGGAGTTATCGAAGCTAAAATATGTATGTAAGAGTGCACCATTACTGCAGTAATGAGAACAGAATAAGATAAAATATTTTCTGATAACAATGTAATATCTATTTATAAAATAATTTGAATATATAAAATGTTTGCTGTTGAAAAAACATTTAAAGTCAGGCAGTGCCATCAAATCTCTCAGATTATTTAAAGAAAGCAGATCTCTTAAGAAACAGATACTCATCAGATATAAAATCTGTGTAAAAAGTAAGAAATATCTGATAAGAACTGAGCCCCAAAGCAGGTTTCATCTTTTACAAGGTTAACTGTAGGTACATTGAGCTGGATTTCAAACCATTTCTGAGGTTATGGAAATCACAAGAAGAAAAATATGCTGAAGTCTAATAAGGATCATAAACTCCTCATTCAACAGTTCCCAGACTGCAGTGCGTGTACTAGAATAAGTGTCTGCCCTAATGATGCTCATTAAAATTTCTAAGGTGATGTGCTGAGTACTTCTGAGTGTCTCAGGGTCTGAAAATCACTTAGCTGATTATACATTTGTCATGCTGTGAAGATTTAGTGAGATGTTTTTAATTTGAAATACCTCACATTGGTGAGGTAGAAGGGAAAGGTGATGATTCCAAGAACAATTTGACTGCAGGGAAAAAAACAAAACCCCTAAACATCTGGGGTGTGAGGAATAGTACTGTAAACTTTAGATTCCTGTTCTAAAGCAAAGACTTCAAGAATTCATTAGTTAACCTTGTCCTACACTGTAGCATGATGTTTGGTAAACTGTAGTAACTAGAAACATAAATTTCTTTTCTCCTCCTGTAACTGCATTTTTTTCATAATCTTGGGAAAGCGATTTAACTTTTCAGGTGCTGTTTTCCTATTTGTAAAATAGGAGAGATTTTTGGAGAGATTTTAGACTTATAGAAGAATAATTTTAAAAAGCACTTAAGATTTTATTGCTGTAATTTTTCATAAGGAAAGAGCCCTGTCCTAATAATAAAAAGGTTAGAAAATATAGTGGAAGGGAGGTAGGGGATTGGGAAAAGAAGAGAGATGCAGGAAATAAGATGGANAGATACGATTGTTCTCTGTTCAAAATTGTATTTTTGAGCTCAAGAACAGGAGACCACATGACTTGCAGGATGGTGGGTCTCATTTTTAGCCAGCTCTTGGCTTAGAGCTAGGCAACTAAAATCTACATTTTTAAAGTATCTCAAAAGTGACAGTCAAAGAGAGGCAAGCTCTTTAGCCAGTTGCCAGATGTTGGTAGTGATAGCATAAATGTGTTAGAGATCTTTAAAATATCAGTGCCAAAATAGGACAGAAACTACATACATGGAGGGAGGGGAAGTCCCAAACAACACCCCCCACATACCCTGGGGAAAACCCCCAAACAACACCCTCCACATACACCCATAAACCTCATGAATCAAAATTAATTATAAAACAGATATCAGGATTTTTAGATGTGAGTTTGGAGGGGCTGCCCAGATGTTAGATTGCCCCCAAACACCTACAAACAGATGCCTGGACGCTGTTGGGATGACTTGGAGAAATGAAATTCATGCAGAGGTTCATTTACAGCACGTGGGCAAGGCTTGGTGCTTCTGGCACCTGTACATAGATTTTGTGTGTACATAATTTTATGTGTAATATGGATTTAAGCAGTGAATTTAAGTCTTTTTTCAAATGAGGGGTTGTACCTTGGTAATGTCTCATAAAAAAGGACATCTTCAGAGCTGAAAAGCCCTTAGACTGAGAGCTTTCTGGATCTGTGGAGATATGCTTAAATTCTGCCTTGGTTTTAGACATTGGAAAAGGCTTTCAAGATCACTCTATAAATGCTTATGCAAGGAGATAATAATATTGTACAGCTCTATACACACACATTTATTCTGTTCAGGAACTAACAGTGGTTTTCAGTTTATGTTGCTTAAAAAAAACTCTTTATCAACGCTTTTTGTTCAAATCCTTTTTTTTTTTTTTTAATTGTAAATAAAATA
>VZTQ01013009.1:129507-140496 GCA_013400755.1 Pelecanoides urinatrix | reverse complement strand
CATTGGTGAGGTAGAAGGGAAAGGTGATGATTCCAAGAACAATTTGACTGCAGGGAAAAAAACAAAACCCCTAAACATCTGGGGTGTGAGGAATAGTACTGTAAACTTTAGATTCCTGTTCTAAAGCAAAGACTTCAAGAATTCATTAGTTAACCTTGTCCTACACTGTAGCATGATGTTTGGTAAACTGTAGTAACTAGAAACATAAATTTCTTTTCTCCTCCTGTAACTGCATTTTTTTCATAATCTTGGGAAAGCGATTTAACTTTTCAGGTGCTGTTTTCCTATTTGTAAAATAGGAGAGATTTTTGGAGAGATTTTAGACTTATAGAAGAATAATTTTAAAAAGCACTTAAGATTTTATTGCTGTAATTTTTCATAAGGAAAGAGCCCTGTCCTAATAATAAAAAGGTTAGAAAATATAGTGGAAGGGAGGTAGGGGATTGGGAAAAGAAGAGAGATGCAGGAAATAAGATGGAAAGCTGCATTAAAAACTTGAGATTGTAATTGATACTTACAGTTTGAAGCAGAAAGAATACTCACAAAATAACTATGTGAATTTTGAGAAAATAAGTTTATATAACTCTTAATAAGCTTTGTCACCTTTCATCACTATTTCTTAACCTTAGCCTATTCATGTATTTTTATTGATTTGTAGGACATAAATGTAATATAACCTGCAGAACTGCAAAATATAACTATTTTAAAAATGTTAATACATACTTCTCCACACACGAGCAAGGAAACAAATGAAATAGAGGAAAATAAAGCCATACATGTCCATTTAAAATTCAGCTTAATTTTTGTGTATTCACAAGTGAGAAGCATTATGGCAACGCTTCACAAGAGAAGCTTTGGATTGTTTGAGGACGGTGAAGTTATCTTCAATGCCTTGTCCTTGTCCCCTTTCCCTTACCCTTCCCTTTGTTCCCTTCCCCTTGCTTTCTTCCCTTTCCTTCTTCCTGGGGGGGGGAAAAAAAAAATAAGGCATTGTTTAGCTCTAAATCTGTTATATAATGGAATTCTTATGTGTATGGTACAAGGAGATGCCTGTGAATTTGACTCCTATGGGTACTGTGGAAAGTTTGGTCTATGAATGACAGGAAATGTGGTTTTTTTGTTGGTTTTTTGCTGTCTAAGCCAGTTAGAATCTTATATACACATCAGAATGTAAAGAAGTGCATTTTCTCAGGCATTTGAACTGAATTGCTGTGCATAAAAAAAGAGTAGAGAATTATGCTTGTAGTGATAAGTTACAGACAAGGGATATCAAAATGAGAGGACTAGGAGGATAAAATGTGAAGAGTTTCAAATAGGCTGGTTCTGTCATCTTCAGTTTGCACCACAGCAGAACTCTGGAGTTTGCATTTATGTAAAGGTGTTGCTAATTCCTTCTTTAGAACGTTGGCAGAGCTAAAGGGAGAGGGAACCCGCAGCCTGATCTGGTCTCTGGGAATTCTTCCAGGGTGGAGAGTACTCTCAGGTGGTAAAGACCCTGTCAACCCTTAGCTTATAGAGCATGGTCAGAGGATAGAGTTTGTGGCCATATTTCAAGCACAGCCTGATGTTCTTTGCGGGACAGAATTAGCTGTTATATTTTAGATGAGCAGGTAGGGTTTACAGCAGTTTCAGGGCTGTTATAAATTACATTAGAAGTCAGAGTGGACCAACATAATCACCAGAACAGCTATGCCTTAAAAAAATTTTTGAAACAGATACGGTAACAAAAAGGGAGAACATCTGAATATTTCTGTCTAGATAAGATATACTTGCTGAAAATGAACTATATATGTAGCTGCAATTGTTTGGAGTGTATTAATATAGTTCCCTACCAATATCAAACAGAATTTCACTCTGGACCTGTAATGTCAATGGGACTATTCCCATGGATCCTTGTGGACATTTGGTCAGGCCTTCATTTCTTGTAGATTCAACATTGTGACTTGATTTCTTAAATATGTATACATCTGTGACTATGTATGTAATTCCTACTGAAGTGTGGCTGTGGTGTACATATATTAAATGAGAACTGAGGGTTGGGTTTTTTTTTTAATTTTATTTCTGTATTCATTCACCTTTTGTTTTTCCTTAACAAAACTTATTCCATCTCAACTTTGCTTCTGTTAGTGAAGCTGCTCTTTTTTCTCAACTTTGCTTATAACTGTATGTAACCTTTCTCTCAGTTAAATTGTTTAATGCAGATCATTCCTCCCTTTGGAATCTGAGAGGTTTGCTGCTATTCCCTAGCCTCCCTCTTTGACTCTGTAGCTGTCAAAGGATGGCCTTAAATTTAATGAATCCAAGACAGCAGGACGCAAAATGTTGCTAACAATAATTTTCTGTCTTAATTCCAAACTTTGTGGGAAAATAGTCTTATATTATCTGATGCAATTTAGGTTGATTTACAATGTGAGCAGGTCACATCTGTGTTTCACCAATCAAGAGCAGTTAATCCCTAGTGAAACCTTGTTGACTATATATAAGGTAGGATTAGAGTTAATTTTTATTCTATTTTCATATGCACAAGAAAAACAGAGGGGTTATGTACTGTAGTGAATACAGATTTCAGATAGCATGATTAAGCCATGGAGGATGATGTACTTCCCTCTACACCTGTAGATTGAATCAAAAGTCTGTAAATCCCCCATCAAACAATGAGATTTATAACGATGAAAATTTTCAACCTGAAAATAACTGGCATGCAGCTGCTGACCCTGGGCACTGTTCAAGATGGGCACAGTGTGATAAGACTAAGAGCCTTTGTAGCAGACAGAGAAGAATTCCCCATTTAAGTCTCAGAGGTAGAGCACTACCTGATTGCTCTATCACATGTGTGTGCTTGCCCTCAAGGCTGCAGAAAGAGAAATGATAGCAACTTGCAGTGCCAGTTTACTAACCAAGAAGAACAATATTATAATTTTTGCCCAGGATTAAATTATTGCCTATTCTTCTCTGTAAGCAACAGAAAGAAACAAAGCTGTTGCGTCTCAGAGGATTTTTTTTTAAGTAAAGTCTGATGGTATTCAGGACTTCTTGTGAGTATATACCACATATTTTCAGTGACAGAGTGGCACTAAGAACAATATGTCAAACACAGAAAGAAACGAAACCTGAAAGGCCTGGTTCTGGTTCCATGCTGCCTTTTCCTCTCTCTCTATGTATGCATACATTAAAGCAATACCAAATGGAAGTTCAGTAAATCTCACAGCCTTCCATTCCATAGCATGGTCTTTAGGCCTCATTCTAAAACGTACTAAGCATCCACAAAAACACCTCAACTCAATGAATGCTCCAGGTGTTGAGTAAGGTCTTGACATTATATGTTAACTTCCATCCACTTCAGGAAGTGTGATAAGGAAAAAAATGGAGAATTAATTATGTGTGTGTACTGTTGACTGCATCCCATGTGATATCATGTAATATTAAAAATTAGTTGTCAATACCTACAGAAGCACCTAGAAATTTCTTTGCATTGGACACAAGTTATATCTTATAAAACAGTCATGAAATTGAAATTCCCTTTTTTTGGCTCATTACTACTGTATTATAGACATCCAAGTGAAGTCACCCTAGTTTTCATATAGTTTTGAGGCTTACTTGGCATATTGCAACTCTGCATTACTTTAAAGCTCTAGCTCTATCAAATGGTATACACATGAACCTGAAATGCAATTTCCTTTCCCAGCCAAAGGCACTCATATTTTAATCTTTATTATGCAGTTTTCTCATGTTCTAGTATTTTGATCGATAAAAAAATCCAACATATTGTGTTGCTGATTTTTTTTTTTTTTTCCAACTTCAGTTCTGGCCTCAGCTGATTCCTATTTTTATACAGCCATTTCAATTTTTTCCACTTTACATTTTTCAACATTTTTTCTTGCACTTTTATTATACCACTATACATATGTATACATACACGATGTTGCAGACTGAATTCCAGAGTGAGATCTCAGGGACTGTAATGTCTTTAACCCAGGCACTCTGTAAACAGAGAGGTGGGCATTTCCTCATTTTGTGATGCACTCACAGCGATAGCCCTAATTTAGTCTGGAAGCAGTTATTACCTGTTTATTTACATTTTTTAAGGGCCTGAGCAGGTATTTCTGAAAGCTCTTGTGTGTGCCTATATTCCAGGACTCAGCAAGAGGTTTGGCATTGGCTGTGGTTGCTCCATGAGAAAATCCCTTTTGAGCACAGAGAAAGGTAGTGGTAAGGCCTGTTCTATCAGCAAACCTTTCCAGGCCAAACAGAGGTACAGTTTGCTACTGAAAATCCTTTAATAATTAACTAACTATCTGAAGATAGAACTGTATCGTCTGTGTACACATATGCAAAGCTTAGCTTTTCTGGCTCCAGAAGAAGAAAGAAAGGTATCACCTCTTTGCAGCTTTGTGTAGTTTTCACTGTTTTGTATCTATCTTCAGCATTCCATATGGAATGTTTTCCCCCAAAAGACTATCTTTAAGGGTCAAGCTGGCTCAGCTGGATTCAGAAAACCGGGACTGTGCTCCTGGTCTTTCATTCTGCAATAAATAGGACGAGAACAACCCCTTTGGTAAAGGACTTAGAGATTGATTGATAAAATGGGCTATATATTAACTAAGTTACAGTATTATTGCAAAGTGGTAAGTTCTGCTCTGATCTAAAGCCTAAGCTGTCTTCATTTTATTTTGGTTTTAGTTGACTCACGTGTCACAACAGGAGCTCTGAAATTAATGTAAAATTCAAAGTGTGGTTGCACTATAATTCATAAATCAGACCTTTTCATGCCACTCTATTATAATATGTGGCTTTTGAAATCTTGAAAAAAGATTGACCTATTTTTTTGTTCATTCCACGTTGTAAAACTATTTTTCAAACATACCATTAGGCTTTAAGAGTTCTTGGATGTGGTCTGACTGTGTATAAATGTCATACTCTTTACACACACTCCTTATACAGTTTTGCTCAGTACAGAAATTGTGGCATTTGAAGTTATGGTTCATTCCTCTTTCCCGGATTTGTTGAACATTTTGGAGCAAGAAGCTAGCTTCAGCAGTTCACACAGAGATTGGCATTTAATTCATTAGTCTGTGAAAAATGCTTTATGATTCTAGAGTAGTTCTATACACTATGTAAGTGCTGTCATTATTATTTTTTCCTTATAAAATTCAGATCTTGGATGCATGCTCAAATTACTATTGTTTAACATTTTCCCTCTGTTGAGTGAAGCCCTGACATCTGTATGCAGTGTTAGCTAAGTATTGCATTCATTTCAGACTTAGTCTGCAAGAAGAGAGGTTTCAATAAATCTATAACTGTCGGCCATGTCTGTAGATTAAGACAGTTATGCCCACTTTTCTGGTGGTGGCAGTGGGCCTACTGAAGCTTCATAATACTTCAAGCCTCAGATAAAATAAAGACTGTGCTGACCTTCAACAAATATTATCATATATGACCTTTTTGATCCTGAATATATTTTCTTGATCTTTCCTCCACTAATATGAGATACGCATTATTCTCAGTTACTAAACTTGCCAAAATACATATTTTTTCTTTAATCCGTTGCTTGTGATTTTCACAATTTTCCTTAGCTTGCATAGATGTTGTCTAATAAACCATGTGTGCATGTGTTACTGCATTATGGTCTCTAATGTTACTGTGGGTCATAGGGACTGGAGCAGATCTGCTATGAGGAAAGGCTGAGAGAAGTGGGACTGTTTAACCTGGAGATGAGGACACTTTGGGGGGTATATTAATACCTAAAGGGAGGGTGCAGAGAGGATGGAGCCAGGCTTTTTTCAATGGTGCCCAGTGACAGGACCAGAGGCAATGGGCATAACTGAAACAGGCAAGACTCCCTCTGAACATCAGGAAACACTTTTTCACTGTGAGCATAACCAAGTGCTGGCACAGGTTATCTGAAGAGGTTGTGGTGTCTCCATCCTTGGAGATATTCAAAAGCCATCTGAATATGATTGTGAGCAACCAGCTCTAGGTGACCCTCATCTAACTTCAGAGTTAGTTCTGCTTTGAGAACAGTTTGACCAGATGACTTGTAAAGGTCTATTCCAACCTAAACTGCAATTCTGTTCTATGAATGCCTCAACTAGCTTTTAAACTCTCAAATATCAGAGGAAGGTTTACAAAATTCTGCATAGTACTTTTCTGATTTACCATACAAGGAAAAGAATTATTTGTACATGGTAAAGATTATTTCAGAGGCCTCCAACATGCTCAAGATTCCAGCAGTTCAACTGAGACCGAAACTGAAGTCCACAGTGCCTTCTTTTCCAGAGACCTGTTTACCCTTTCCACTGTATTACCAACACACGAAAGTAAATTCCTCAGATCCAAAGTCAATTCCAGCAGCCTTGAAGTTCTGGTCTGGAGAGGTATGTGGCTCTCCTAACCATTTTTCTGAGTTGAAGGCTAAGGAAAGAGCAGAGTAGCAGCTCCACATCCTGGGAGCAGGGCAGTAGAGAAGAAAGAAAATTTCAGAGAGGGTATAAAATTCCTTCTCAGTTGCTATCACTTGAAATTCTTCTCCAGGGTCCCAAAAGGTATTGCTACTGATTCCAGTAGCACTGATCCTCACCCTGACTGTTCAAGTGAGGCTTTAAAGATAAGCTTAAGTTAATACATATGTTCAGGACGTGTAATGCAAACAATTAGAGCGCTGTGCTCTGCTGTACGTGGTTACAGTAAAAGATGTTCTTTTAACAACAGCAAAAATGGAGATGATGACATTCCTGCTTTCCTTATCCACAAGCATGCTGTGTGGATAACTTCATTAATCAAGTTCTTGAATACTATGGCAAAAAAGGGCAACGTTACTAGGAAATGTAAGTAAAGCTCACATAATACTTCAAGAATTTCTTTCAAAAGAACTTGTGGATATGTAAGAAGTCACCAAGAAACCAGAGATACAGGGCAGGTCTACATTTTAGCCTTGAAAACTCCATTCTAATGGAAAATGACCTCTCCTGTGACATCTGAAATATTTGCTCTGTGAATTCATATGATGTCACAAGTGAAAACTGAGATAAACATGCTTCATCAATAAAAGATTTTACCTTCATGTCATTGTCCTTAGTAATAATGTCAAGGTAAACAAATAAACTGAGTCAAATATCTTTCACGAAAGCTGTCTGTAATTTCTATAAGGCAAGAGTGGCATGTCTGTTTCAAAGGGGACTTTTCTTTTTCCTATAGACTGTATTATACCATTAGTATTTAAACACAATGTATCATTAGTTTCAAAGAGAACTTTGGCTTAATGGCTGTTGGCAAGGGTTCTGCATCAAGGGAATTTTAGAAACCCTTTTATGTGTCAAAATTTATACTTATTAGTTACCTGATGAACTGTGATCAAAAAGACTCATGCTGTCTGTTACAGTTCTGGCAACAAGTTTCCCTCTCAACTACATGTCCAATTGGTTGCTCTGCCAGGTCTCAATTTTAATTTGAGGGCCCTGTGCTTTTCAGCTGTTTGAGCTGGGTATGTGCTCTAATTTCAACCCGTTTGTAGAAATTTCAGCTTTGGTTAAAATTCATCTCTTCAGGCAGTAGCTAAGAAATACACAGACCATGTAAGGGTTTCATAATCACTTGATATTTTAGGCAGTACAAGACATTTGCAGATCTAGACAAATTAATAAAAAATATGTCAATGTTTTTTCTTGGTTTAATTTCCTTAGGCTTCTTAACATGTTTTGACTTTCATATCAGAATCCCTAAAAGAACCTAGGGATCTGCCTGGATTCTCCTTAAAATCTTGGGGTGGGTATCCATACATTTATACCTTTCCACCCTCTTTTCTAAGCTTCTAGCATGCCTATTGAGAAACTTCTCCCTTATTATTTTCAGCTACTTAATTCAAGGATTGCCTGCTCAGCTGTGTCATGTAATCAGACTCTCACGCCAGATGATGTGGGACAGCTCAGTTACCTCCTTTACAGACTTGAAAAACTGGGTAGCCAATTATTTACCTTAGGAAGCTCCAGTTGATTGAAAGATCATAAGAAATTTAGTGATTTCTCAACTGTTAATTGTGCCCAAGGTATGAGAATTTTCTTTTTGGATTTATTTCATATAGACAACAAATTTGGTAGGGAAGGCAACTACATACTATGTTTAAAATTAAGTGTACAACCTAAGTAAATGTTGTTTTTTTTTCCAAACACAATTCAGTGTGACTTTTTTTTTTTTGGTAAAACAATTGTACATCTAGCAATATTTTCACTGGGAAAACAAAACTTTTTTTTTTTTTCATTCAAGATGGCCTTAGAGAACAAAGACCTTGTCTACACTAGATCCATGATGTTTCATGTAATTCAGGTGCCTGATCCAAATGCCCATATGTCTTAGCTTATTCTTGAAAGAGAATTGAAAGATCTGTTTTTGCAGGTCACTTTCCTGTTTGGTTGTCAATAAAATTTTTGAAAATAAATGTCCTAATATATGCCTAATTATTTGCATTAGTCATTAACATTAAGTGGCACTTAGTCAAGTAGATACAATCTCTGAAAGTTTGGGTGTATTAACTACCTTTCTAAATGAACAATAAAAAGGTGTATCCCAAGGGAAAACCTTGCACTTATTGTGAAATACAAAGCCTGATGTTGAAAGGTAGAGATCCAAACTGACTTTTACAGTTAAAAAAAAAATCTTGTCATGGGAAAAGCAGAGATCAATTTGTGTTGGAAAGCTTGTAACCACATGGTCTGACTGGTTTTCTTAAACCATTCCTTTACATCTATATGCCAGATTCATGTTAAAAAAGAGCAGCTGCAGCTCAGAGAATTAAAAAAGTAAAAAGATAAATATATTCTATATGCTAAAGCCATTAAATTTAACCTAGATGTTTCTGTGCATAAGGTAAGAGGGAACTCTATTCATGAATGTGTAACAGAATATCACCTTTGTTATGGTATCTTTGTAAATTATTCCTTGTTCATCAATTTAAACTTAAAATAATCATACCTCTGCTTCTCTTCATGGGCAGAATATCTGTGCAGGCATTTTACAGTGGCATGCAGACATTTCTGAAGAATCGTACCAGCATGTATTAATAACTGTAGTCCATAAAGTGGTGGACAGTCATTAGCTCTGTATTTAAAACGTAGTTGTAACCCTCTACAGCATCGCTTTTTATGCAAAGCAGATATAAGAATGGAGTTAAAATAATTTCAGCTTATTTTAATGTGTGTTTCAAATGGACCCAAGCAGCAAGATAAGGTCTTTGAAAAACAAAATTCCCAGTATTAATAGACTTAAAGTAGGGGGGAAAAGCATACATTTCTTCACAACTGTGGACTTCTGTCATGGTCTGTCAGATGTCTTGTCCAGGGATTCCTGAAATTTGAGTTTTGTTTCTGGCTTTGTTCACGGAATGCCATGTAACCTTGAGGTTATATTTGCTTTTGCCTTTCCATGCCTCCAACTTTGTCTTGTTGTAGAGCAAGACCTGTCTTAAGGCTTTCTTTAACTAGGATTTTTTTATAATGGAGTTGTGACTAAGATAATGGCCCTGATCTTGGCTAAAATCTCTGATTCAAGTATACAGATAATAATAGAAAAAGTTGACAATATCTATATGTAACAATAAATCTCTAAAACACTGTTTAAATATAATATAAAATTTGCCCGTCACAGGTATTATAGAATTAAAAAAAACATTAAATATAATAAAATAATATATTATGAAATTGGTTTCTTAGGGGACAATTGCAGGCCTAGAGTCTAAATCACTATATGATTTTATGATTGTTAGAATACATTAAAATTATTTCATAGCATCATAGAACAGCCTAGATTGGAAGGGGCCTTGNAGAATTTTCTTTTTGGATTTATTTCATATAGACAACAAATTTGGTAGGGAAGGCAACTACATACTATGTTTAAAATTAAGTGTACAACCTAAGTAAATGTTGTTTTTTTTTCCAAACACAANTGAGATTATCTAGCACCCTGACCACTCACATCTTGAAAACTTGCAGCGATGGGGATTTTACTGCATCTCTAGGGAGATCATTCTAGTGAATGATTGTTCTCACTGTAAAAAATTTCTTTCTTATATCAAGATGAAACTTTTCCTGGTGCAACTTGTACCCATTGCCCTTTGTCTTCTCTATGTGGCTCCTTGTGAAGAGAGAGTATCCATGCTCTTTGTAACTGTTCTTTAAGTACTGGAATACTGTGATGAGGTTCCCTGGAACTTTGTATTCTCCAGGGAGAAAAGACTTAACTCCTTCAATCTCTCCTCATAGGGCAGATTCTCCATCCCTTTCATCATTTTTGTGGCCTTCTTTTGAACCTTCTCCAGTCTGTTTGCTTTCGGTAGCTGCCCAACACCTCATTTAGGAATTTACAGCTTAAACACTTAGTAATTTCTTTGTATAATTTATATATTGGTGTCCTGGTTTTGGCTTNGTTTAGTTGCTGGCTAGAGTTAAACCATGACAAATGGACAGTTAAAGTTAGATGATTAACAATATAAAAAATAGAGAACTGAAATAATTCCACTAGTATATTTTGCAAATTCTGACAAACAGTTGTTTGGACGCTTTCTGCGCTACTAGGTCTTTATCAGTTTGTTGCATCCAAATTACAAAATAGGCTGCTTGAATGCCTACCTTGTTTTGGGCAAGAGGAACACACTTTATATGGAAAGCCAAGAATTTATTGCTAGTTTAATTAGAGTCTTAGTAGTCTAATCAAAGAATTATTATTAGTCCAGTTACAATGATACCATCACTTACAGTTCAGTTCATATGCAGTTAAAATTATATATAAACAAGCTCTCTGGTATCTTTCCCACTCTCTGGTGTTATGCTCAATCTCATAAGGTTGGTAACTTTGGTCAGGCAAGGGGATTGTGGTGTACAGGCGAGTCATCAACCACCCAGGGCCTTTGCCTGCAGTGATGATGTTGAGTTTTACGGCTTCTTGCTTCTCACTCAAGGACCACTTGGGGACATTTCCATGTGTTCTACATGAAAATGTAAA
>VZTQ01013009.1:108880-125152 GCA_013400755.1 Pelecanoides urinatrix | reverse complement strand
TGTGGGGGTTGGTCTCTTCTCCCAAGTAACAAGTGATAGGACAAGAGGAAACGGCCTCAAGTTGCACCAAGGGAGGTTTAGATTGGAGATTGGGAAAAATTTCTTTACTGAAAGAGTGGTCAGGCCTTGGAACAGGCTGCCCAGGGAAGTGGTGGAGTCACCATCCCTGGAAGTATTTAAAAGACATGTAGATGAGGCGCTTAGGGATAAGGTTTAGTGGGCATGGGGGTGTTGGGTTGACGGCTGGACTCGATGACCTTAGAGGTCTTTTCCAACCTTAGTGATTCTATGATTCTTGGTATCTCTCTTGGGTTTTCTGACATTAGAGGACACAGTGCTTGGTACACTGCTCCCCACATAGAATTACTTACTGCTAATAAAGAGACACTAAGGAGGTATAGTGGTGTTCTTTAAATAAATTTGGTGAAAAGAAAGTAATCCAGTACGACTTTTTTTTTTTTTTTTTTTAAAGTGTCGTAGGAAAGGAAAGCTAAGTAATGGATTTTTCTCTATTTGATACATTCACTGCATCATGAATTCATTTCTGCTTTTCTCATATTCTATTTCTATTAGGCTGGTAAGTAAGGTAAATAAGAAAGTAAGACCCTTAATTTCCACTAAATAGTCTACAGACTTTCTAACAAAGCAGAAGAAATATAATAAACCTCCAAGGGAAGCAGTCCTCTTTTCTTTCTCCCTTTTCTTTTTCAGTTAGACAATGCTGGTCTTCAGTCTTGTCAATTTTTTGCATTTATAGAGAAATTTTCTCTCACTTTACCTACTGACCCTACTCAGTGTTGTTACATTTGGCCTGGAGAGCTGTGTTTCATATTTTACACATAAGTTGCTCAATTGTTTCTTAGTGATGGTTCTAATTATGCCAGGCAAGTCAGTAAATGAGTAGGACACTAGAACTAAAACAGGCAAGTTAATAAATCCAGTGATGTATTTAAATCGTTTCTTTTAAAAAAATACTTCAGGAATTCCAATTGCAAAATCTAATATACATAATGGCTAATCACTATTGCTTTTTTATTCTTTTGCTCACTGGATGATGCAGTATGTGCCATATCTCAGTACTATTTTGCATTTTTAACTCCTGTGTGTTGTACACTGTCTCTAGTAGTAACTGAACAAACACTAAATCAATTAAAATTGATGGAAACTGAGAATACTATATTTATTCAAATCAAGGTGTGTCTCTTAACACTAAGGATGGTTTGCAAATCTCTTTGCAGATGCAGTAACATGCAGCTAGCACAGTATCATCTGCAAGAGAAATGTAGCATTAATAAAATAAATGAATAATCTACATAGCGTTTCCTAAGAGTGATCTTCAGAGTGTAATGGAGTCTCTATTGCTTTATTCATAGTCTCTTAGGACTGTGACTCTGGTGGGAAATCTCACAAGAGGAAACTATTAGGATTTTCAGCATTTCTAACATTAGAAATGTTGTGATAACAAATTTTCTTTCCTTTTGAATGTCATTAAAAAAGAAAAAGGCTTTTGATCAAAGCTGGGAAGAGCAGGGAAGTATGTGTGTGATGGAGGGGCATTTGTGAGTCAGTCTCTATGGTTTTCAGAAAGGCTTTGACTCAATTTGAAATTCATTTTTTAAGATCAAACTGCCTCTTTATGAAATTACTTCTTTAGACTAAAGAAACGCAATATATGTAGTTTTGGTTTTTTTTTTTTTTTATTTTTCTGCTTATAATGGTATCAGCACCGATTGGAGCACATTTTTATCAGGGACAGTTGCATGCTGACTGGGTGTTATACTTCGTGCGTGCATTTTATTGGGTAAATTAAATGTAAACCCTAATGCAAAAGCTACAACCCAAGGGTAGAAAATAGGGGAAAGAAATGGTGATTCTCATGTGAGTGCCAGTTGCTTCACCTGAGAACTAGCCGTAGGAGTAATATGGGGATTTATGAGTTAAAGGACATAACAATAACAGCACGAGAGCCATGGGGAAAAATACTGCCCAGAAGCACTGGAAACCAGTGCCACCACAGCTTGGCTGAAAGAGTAGAGAGATGCAGGGGAAAGCCAAGCTACTGAGCTGTAACCAGAAGGCCATGAGCAGTACAAAGGCACCAAAGGCACTGTGCCCACCGAGAGCGGGCATGGCATGAAGAAACTGCACTTTTGATCCAAACTGCAACCCACCAATGTGTGTCCAGCATTTCTGCCTCTAGGCAACATCCTGACCCCACTATTTCCAAAAAAAGCACTGCAAGAAAAAAATCGTTTGACACAAGATACTGTTATTTTTTTATGTAACTTGATATAATTAGCAGTATTTTTATTTTTCCCACATAGAAATTATTTGATTTTTAAGGATGTCTTTCTACTCCTCTTAGCTTTTTAATTTTCTAATGAACATTTTTGGTTTGTATTATTTTGAAACCTTTTTGTGATTTCTGATATATATTTACTTGTATTTTTAGAAGTCATCATGTTGTATATAAATATTTTGGTTTTTTCACCAAATACTTTTAATTCCCTTTTAACTCACCTTCTGTTTGTCTGCATTTTCCCTTTTAGAAGTTAAAGATGCATTGCTATCTTAGGTTTCTCTCTATTATAAGAAAGTTGAATTGGAGTGCATATAATATGAGGCAGCATATGGTATAGTAGTGAATTGTATTCAGAAAGAGATACACAGAGGTATAATTAGTTTCCAACTCCCATTTGGAAGTCAGTGATAGCTGGTTGCTTCTAGCCCTCCCCCTTCTCGTCCCGTCCCCCCCACCTTTGGGGATCACCTACTTTGTGTTTAAACAGCGTGACACACAAGCTGTGAATCATATTATAGTCCTTCCTACCTAAACATAAGGCTAAATTAGATCACTCAGTTTCTGCTGACTCTTTTATAATTTAATTTACCATATATCACACAAAGTATTTTCAGATCCATGAGATATAGTTTCTGGACAGAAAATTACTTTATTTGTAATCACTGGGAATGACACACTGTGCACTCAGAAAAACTGTTCACAGGGAATAATTCTTTTAAATTTTAATTATTTTTCTGTAATTTTTGAAACAGAAACTAACTCATGAGGACTGAAATAAAAAAGGCCATTTCATACTTGAAAGGCTCCAAAATGTGGTACTGTCTGTTTCTGTGCTCATAAAACAGTTTAGGATAGTGCATATCTGACATATGCATCTTTCTCACTACAAGAAGGACATTGAGGTGCTGGAGTGTGTCCAGAGAAGGGCAACGAAGCTGGTGAAGGGCCTGGAGAACAAGTCTGATGAGGAGCTGCTGGGGGAACTGGGGTTTAGCCTGGAGAAGAGGAGGCTGAGGGGAGACCTCATCGCGCTCTACAACTACCTGAAGGGAGGTTGTGGCGATGTGGGGGTTGGTCTCTTCTCCCAAGTAACAAGTGATAGGACAAGAGGAAACGGCCTCAAGTTGCACCAAGGGAGGTTTAGATTGGAGATTGGGAAAAATTTCTTTACTGAAAGAGTGGTCAGGCCTTGGAACAGGCTGCCCAGGGAAGTGGTGGAGTCACCATCCCTGGAAGTATTTAAAAGACATGTAGATGAGGCGCTTAGGGATAAGGTTTAGTGGGCATGGGGGTGTTGGGTTGACGGCTGGACTCGATGACCTTAGAGGTCTTTTCCAACCTTAGTGATTCTATGATTCTTGGTATCTCTCTTGGGTTTTCTGACATTAGAGGACACAGTGCTTGGTACACTGCTCCCCACATAGAATTACTTACTGCTAATAAAGAGACACTAAGGAGGTATANTGTGTTGTACACTGTCTCTAGTAGTAACTGAACAAACACTAAATCAATTAAAATTGATGGAAACTGAGAATACTATATTTATTCAAATCAAGGTGTGTCTCTTAACACTAAGGATGGTTTGCAAATCTCTTTGCAGATGCAGTAACATGCAGCTAGCACAGTATCATCTGCAAGAGAAATGTAGCATTAATAAAATAAATGAATAATCTACATAGCGTTTCCTAAGAGTGATCTTCAGAGTGTAATGGAGTCTCTATTGCTTTATTCATAGTCTCTTAGGACTGTGACTCTGGTGGGAAATCTCACAAGAGGAAACTATTAGGATTTTCAGCATTTCTAACATTAGAAATGTTGTGATAACAAATTTTCTTTCCTTTTGAATGTCATTAAAAAAGAAAAAGGCTTTTGATCAAAGCTGGGAAGAGCAGGGAAGTATGTGTGTGATGGAGGGGCATTTGTGAGTCAGTCTCTATGGTTTTCAGAAAGGCTTTGACTCAATTTGAAATTCATTTTTTAAGATCAAACTGCCTCTTTATGAAATTACTTCTTTAGACTAAAGAAACGCAATATATGTAAAAAAAAAAAAAGTACTTGAAATAATGTCTACACGCTCAAGAGAGGTGAGCTGCAAAGGCTTCAGACCACACTGCTAGCTCTTAAATGTTTGGGAGGAGCTGCAAAGGTGGTCAGGAAAAGCAATAAGATAGGCCATGAAATCTGAGAGATATCATGGACTCCAAAAGGGACTTGTGCACAGCCATTTGATTTCTGCTAAACTTTTTGATCCACACCTCTTGAAAACTAATGGCATCTGAAAGTGGACAGGCAAAACTTATATGTGTTTTTGTTATCAGGTGTGATTTCCAAGTAACAGGGGACAATGCTGTATCCAAATGAAAGATAGATCATTTTCATCTGTAACCTACAGACTGTGAGACACTTCCAGCTTCAGCAGGTATCTAGGGAAATTATAAACTCATAAACGTTTCCTGTACCTGTACTTCTTCAATCATCATAAAAGGCTCTAATTAGGTAAATGGATACCTTAAGGTGTTACCACAATTGAATTTTACCCTCAGAGAATGAACTTGAGCTGCATTCAGAATGGAGAGCTGTGGTACTCAAGATAAGTTAGTGAGGTTTACACCTCATTTGTCCTCTGAGGTGCTTGAAAATAAGTTTCTCATTAAAGCTTCTCACTAGAAATCTTTTCAGGTTAAGTTTGCTTCATAGGACATAGGATATTTTACTTTTGCTCCTTCAGGTTCAGTAATTCATTCCTACTGAAAAAAAAATGTCCTTCTTCTAGCTATTAAGACATAATAAGGTTGCTGGACATCCGGTATCTAAAAGGTGATTGTGAATTGTCCATTTCAGAACCCGGAGCATTTGAACATATATTGTCATCGCTACAACTCAAATAGGTTTTGCGATTTTTATCTTCCCACTCAGAGACCTCGGTCATAACGAAACTGCTGTAACTCCAAGATGACAAGCATTTTTATTCTTCTTTAAATGCCACTGAAAAAGATTCCAAGTTTGAAGAGTGCTTTAAAAAGGGAAGAAGCACATTCTTAGAAGTATGCCAACACTCTTGCACTAAATGCTGTTAAGACACAGGCAATCATTTTCTGGTTGAGCTCATGCATGAGTCATAGAAGAGTCCAAATCCTTTGTCTTTTTACCATTTAAACTGTTTATAAATTCTCTGAAATACAGAACATATTTTACTCAATGTTTTTGCTCTTATTTACTAAGAAACCTCTGTTTTGGATTTTTCTTGTCTAATGACTGCTTACATTATTTGATTGACACTGGTTTTTACCATCAGAATTTTAGGAAGATGATGCTGTTTTCTTGCAAGCACATAAATTATGATAATGTTTTTTTAAAAAAATGTGATTATACATAAATATGACATTAGAATAATGTTTAAGGATGAACAGTAAAAGTATCAACAAAGACCAGTTTTATCCCTTACATTTACAATTGAAATTTACCAATTTTGTATGTTATCCCACCTTTTCTTCCTCAGTTTGTCATACATAAAATTTGATATTATTGTACAGTTTTATTTTCACTAAGGGGAAATGACAATACCAGAAGACTGCATTTCCAAAATGTACTCCTACCAAAAAAAAAAAAAAAAAAAAAGAGAATTGGTGTTTTGAGTATACAGTAAGCTGAGTGGCCAAAAACTTTCTCTCTTGGGGCACATCTGGGATAAGTTATCCCCATGTTATACAGCCTTAGTGTTAGACATATGTATCTTGATGTATATCATTCTCCTGTGACAAGAAATCTTAATTTTTAACCAGCTGAGGCTTTGAAGGTTTGTATTAGAAAATAGACTTTCCTCCCATAAAAGCACACTATTTCAGGGCTTTGTACTGAACTGACGTTTTTGCACTATTGCCTCCAAAAGGGTCCTTTACAATAGCAACATCCCTGCAGAAAGCAGTTGTGCCAAAAACACTTCCCATAAATAACGTAGAGAACTACATGAACTTGGTGTCCACAAACTTTGCCATAAAAATGATGTTTCACAATATTAATGTCTGCTCTATTCTCAAAAATTTAGTAGTATGGCATTCTGCTTTCACCTTTCTGCATTTTATATGTGACTGGATAGCTATTTCATTCTTTTTATTGTTGATGGCCTTGCTAATTTGAGGGAGAAGGTGTAGTTGCTAGCCAAAAGATAAAATGCTGAAAGGTTAAGGCAATAAAGCACATTACTATAGTTCATGGTAGAGAAAATTACTTGCCTGTAATTGTTGTTCAGTGAAGAAGTGAAACATTCAAGCATCCGTTTCTTAATGTTTTTCCTAGATAGTGACCTGGTGTCTCAGTGCCAGATAAAACAAAATGCTGGGCAGGTTTTCTAATAGCTTTTGTCTCTCTGCTTAACCCAAGTGGCCTTTTTTAAGTCTAGCCTGTGAAAGGAGTCTTGTGTTTTTGAGGGAACAGTTAGGAATGATCCAGTGATTAAGGAGAGAGGAATGTGTGATTAGCGTGCAGCTTTGTCATTTATTCATTCATCTTTATAACATTTAGGGCTTAGTTTTGCCTGGTAGTATGCTGATTAACACCTGGCCCTGAAAGCCCAGCAGCATTCATTCTTTTTTTTTTTTTTTCTGTCATATGCAATTCCTTGTCTGGCCATCTCATGATCTGGAGTATGGGAACCAGAAGTCAGTTCTCCATTCACTGCAATTCAGCAAGGTTTGGGTGATCTCCAGGTCATCCTGAAGTTAGACCTCTGTGTTTAATGTCTCCTCACAGTCCCCTGGGTTATTCTTGAATCCCTTTCTGTCATCCAAGAACAGGCAGTTTAGAAATCAGGTGAGGTATGCAGTCCTTGATAACCTTTAAGTCTTGTACCTTGTAAATCCTGCAGCTGAAAGGCAGCTTTGTGTGGGGTGTACAAAATATTAAGCAACTTAAGAGGCAGATTTCATTCTTTGATGCATAGTTGGCATCACATTTAATGCAAAATCATCTGTGTAGTGTGAACATTGGGAGAGAAATGAGAGAAAGTTCTGAGTAGTTTATATCTTCAAGTATACACATCTGCTGGCAGGACCAAGTTATTAATGGAATTTTCACCACAGTCTAGAAAAGGATACACAGCATTTATTCTATCCTGTAGTTTGTTATGACCCTTTTCCTTTAACAATCTGTGAACTACCTAAGCCCCACTCTGAGAGTAAAATTATTGCATATCTTTTTTCCTGACTCACTGGACTTGTTTATTGGAATGGGATTAGGAACAGTTAGTGTTTGCTTTCAGATCAGGTTATATTCAAATGCTCCTTGTGCTGACTGTAAACCTTACTTGTGGGCTGTCCTTTGACCTCCATCCTGTATGAACCAATTCAGCCTGTGGCCTGTAGTGACTTACTATGGAAACAGATAAAGCAAGATTTGGGTGCTTATTCTACAGCACCCAAATTATTCATATTCTAGCTGTACACATCTCTGGCGTTTCTAGGATTTATCATTTAAAATGATGAAAGAGTTTGTCTCGCAGGTAGGGAAACCTGTAAGACTGGATAAATTTTCAGTCTCATGCAATAAACTCTGTAATATGCTATATTCAGCTTAATTTAATCAAGAATTCTTGAGAATACACATGTGATCATATTCAGGTGCAGAAGAACTGCCTCTTTCAGGGTGACGGGCACTGGCCTTTAAAGGTAGGCAGGTAGTTGCACTATGGGAGATTGACAACTGCTGTGAGGACCAGATTTGTTAGTTACACAGATCAGTCACTGTTGTGAATCACACTTGAAAAATCTAAAATTTAAAATTATAGATGGCCTAAACATTAAATTTTTTTTTTTTCTAGATTCATTTCATGCCAGACACATGGAATAAGTGGAAAGTCACAAGTCATCCTTCTTTGTGGTTAAAACCAAAACAGTTGTTTATACTATTTATGTTGCTTATCTTAAAGTTGTCTAGCAGAAGCAGCTGACATGATGTCCAATACCGATACGGGAAGCTCCAAGCAAATACCCTGTGTACATGGTTTTTACACTCTACTTTAGATATACATTTTCTAATAATTTCTTAATCACAGTGGTTAACACAGGAGAGTGTAATTATTATCGGCAGCACAGATCGCTTTTAACAAAATTACATCCCTACTTATCATATTACCACAGTTACATTATTATTACAGAATAACCTTTACTTAATTACTAACCAAAAGCAATTATGGCAAATGGTTTGAACATTCTAATTTAGTGAAAATATCTTGCTTCCCTTTATGAACAACAAAATGTCATCATAGCCAGGTAATAGGATAACTCATATATATCAATGTACACTTAATGTAGTTCATATAAATTCCTTAGGTCACAATGTTCCTTCCTGTGTTCCTGCAAAACTAAATGACCACAGTAAGGTGAACCTGAAGAGAAAATCCGATTCTCTTGATTGGCTGTTAAATCTGCACTTTATGTCATGCTGTAATGATGGTTACAGCAATGCACAATACTTAGTATGTGCTTAGTATGAGATAGTATGCAGCTTTGGCTGAGTTTTTCTTGAAGACAGGCTACAGACTGAAAATATTCTCTTTAGTTCCAGAGATGCACAAAGTTTGGAGGCATATAACATCTGGACTTTTTAGATGGGATTTATCTCTAATTGTTGCACGTTGCTATTTAACATGTGAAAAAAATCCCAATTTCAGTGCTATTTTGGTAAGAGTAATTTCAACAGTACCTATATATTTTGCCTGTAGAAAAGGAAAATAACTTATTTTATGCTACATCATATTATTTCAGCTTATCCAATGGTGGAGACATCTCCTAAGAATAGTCAGGCAGCTGTACTACTGGGATTAGATCAGTATACAATAGCTACGAATATACAAAAAGAGGGTATTCCAAAAATTCTAAATGTTGAACAGGAAGTAGATAAGAAAAGCCTGTCTTAACTCTGGGGTTAAGGGAAAAATTTAGAGAAAGCTAGGAAACCAGTTACCAAAATAACTGTATGTAAAGGCTGAAAAAGCAATGGCGGGTTCCATATGCAGGTTCACAAACTGCACACTTGCAGGTGTTCATGCTTGCTTTATAACACTCAGTCCCAGGGAGCAAGAGGGAATGGATTCAGGAGAACAACAGTAACAATCCCAGTAAAGCCACAGAGATTTAGGAGAGAAAATGTCTTCTCTTGTGCAACGGAAATTAAAAAAAAAGACATTTAAGCAGAGCCTAGCTCAGAAGTGGGGAAGTTCCTTAAGTATAAATGCAACTGTTGTGTAGTTTGTGACAGAAGTTAAGAAAAGTTACGAGTCATTTTATGTGAGCTACAAGCTCTAAACCAGTTGTAAACAGAATAAAGATTGCTGTTAAACATATTTTGAGGCTGTGTTCCTATGGTTCTGAATCCCTTCTGAGTACCTAGCAAGTCAGAGAAATGAAAGCTAACATGACTGAACTGTGCATACACAGCTTGGCAGACAGGTCCCCACAGTAAAACAGTTCTATTGCATGTAAGCAAATCGTCTTTGCATCACTTGCATGGTTCTTCTTGGTATGGTCAGGATATATGAGATGTGTTGCATGTACTTGCATAGACTTCAAGTGTGCAATTCAGTTATTTTAACCTGTTTTACCAGTAATTTGTAAATCCGAAGTAGGTATTGCTTGGTAGATCTTCCACTAAAGTCAGTGAGACTGGCAGTTTTTCATGAAGAAGGGAGGATCATTTATTTTTAGTTTTCATGAGGGGAGGTATGTCAAAAAAAGCAACACTTCTAATCTGCAATAATTGCTGTGAAGTATTTAAACAGTCTTTCATTTCAGCTAATTGACAGGCAGTCTGAATATAGAAGATTGACATTCTTTAAGGTAAACATGCAGACTTATTATGCAAAAGGAAGCACTGCCTTGAGGTAGTGATATAACATCCAGCACTGATGCTGTGTTGTATGTTATCATCTACAGCCTTACAAGTAATTTGACTGAAAACAAGGACTTCTCTAAATAAAAACACGTAAGACATCCTTGTAGGCAGTGATGACTTTCTTCTTTGAAAGATGTTTTCTTAGACTTTTGTTTTATTGCCATAATTAATATGGGCAAAGGTATGAAATAAATGAAGAAAGCACACAGGGCACTCTGGTCAGAGAGAAACAAGAAAGGGGACACCAGTTTCAAAAGATATTTCATCCAATTTTTAGTGATGGAAAATAATTCTTAAAATGATTACATGGTTTGCACAGAGCAACTAAGTTTTTGCTGCTTTTTTTTGCCTTTAGCTTTCATTACATCGTTAGTTACCTATTTCAATACAAGATATCCTACCCCCTACCCTTAATTCAGCATACCACAAGTCTATGTATGTATGTCCGCAATTTGATTTATTGTTATTATCTTGTGAATATTTGTGTGGAAAAGAATGTTTCAGGAAAATACGGCTGGAAATGTTGTCCAAGTTCCATGCCTAGTTTACTTTTGAAGGAGAGCATCATTCAGAGCCAGATTGCAAAGTTCATTTTGATCCTTAAGCATGTTTTGTTTTATGCCAGTTAAAGCAAATAAACAAACAAAAAAATTCTACCTCTGCTGCCAGTTAACCTAGTGAACAGATATGACATTTCATTCCTCCAAAGGTGCATAAAGGCCATGCTGCTTTTTCTAAGAGTGTCCGAAACACCTTTGAAGTGATCAGCTCTACTGATCATGGTACTGAGGGCCCTTCAGAATAACTGGGTTGTGAGATTTCATGCTAAGCTGCAGATCTGTTCTTGAAGGCATGGATCTAGTATCTCTTAAATGCCTCTATATGTTTTTCAGTACACTTCCTTGAACATCACATACACAAGGAAGGTCCTGAGATTAAATTATCTCTGTGGACATTATAGGAAGAGAAAATATTTGTTAAGTGTGAAAAGAAGCCTTTTAGCCTTAATATGGTCATCTCACAGCTGCACTTAAGGCAATTATATATAATGTCTATTAGTCCATTTCTAATTATATCTATCATAGCATCCTATTTATGCTTATGACTGCTGTGTGTTTCATCAGATTATTCATTGGTTTCTCCTTAAAGATGCTTAGCTTTCTTTCCACAGTGTTTTCAGCCACTAAGAAGCTATCACTGTATATAAGCAGACAAAATATTAATAATTTCCATATGATTTTCCTTGCCATTATTGATACATAATTTTATCATTGTACTGGCCCATTTTATTCATTCTTTGCAATCTTAGAGCCCGCAGCATTCAATATCAAAAATAACTCCTCATGAACAGCCTCTTTTCCAACTTTCTTTATTCACTACTTCTTTCAAGACACTGTTTAAATATGTTTAACAGTCCTGATCCCCCAAATCACTCTACTACTAAATTAGTTTCATTCCGAGAGTTACTTATCAGAAACCTTGGGGAACTGTTCTTGAAGCAGGGTTGTCTTCACTTTGAGAGAAAAGAGCATATTTTTTTCTTATTTATTCCCATCTTTTAAGTTCCTAGTCTTCAATTTTATTCATTATAACAGTTTGCAGTATTAATCAGCCAGTGATTTTTCAGACTCATATTTTGGTAAGAAACTTCTATTAAAAGCTTTAAAAATGTCTGAATGAATTGTAGCTGCCTAGCTTACCTTAGATCTCTTATTCTTAAATCTTTAATTACTTACACAGGCAAAATACTAAAGCCAGAACTGAGATTTGTAATTTGTTTCATGTGGGCTAGACATCCACACAATAGTCTTATCTTACCCAGGTGCAATGAAACTATGGTTTTTAAACATGAATAATTGCCTGGTTACTAGCCAGGAAAGTCCTTTTTATATCTAAACAAGTATTCCACATAGGGGAATTGGAACAATAGCTGAATACTGATTATGGCTATTCCTGAACTTTCCCGCAATTTTGATACCTGGAAATACAAACATAGTTCTTCTAGACTCACTAAAGCTATAATAACATTAGTGTAACTTTTAAAACACCCAGTTTCCTTCCTTCACATCATTTAAAAACATTGTTCTAGGTGAGTAAATATTACCTGATTAAAACAGTAGTTCTACTTTAAAATGTATGTATTTTATATTTACTGTATATGTCATATAAAATGCCACTTCCTTGATGCTTTAAGTGATATTACATAGATATTGTATTAAAACATATGAGAGTTTAAGGAAATACATTGTTTGTAGTTTATGTGTTACATAGAGCTACTTCCGGTGCTTAATGGAAATCAGTAGAAATATATTTTAATTCTTACGCTGACATTCCAAGCTGTATACACTCGAAAACAATCCAAGCCATGGATTTTCCTGTATCTTATTCTTGACTTTTTCTCAATTAATGAAGAAGCAATATACTTTAGACCATTAATGAACATCCTTTTCATGATGCACAATTTGTTCTTGCAAAGTAATACTTAATGTAAATTGCAAGCACACACGCTAATGACAGCCAAGGCCTAAAAATGCAAAGATTAGTTGTATCTGCATGAGAGAGCAAACGTAAGCAGAACATTTTGGACACTGTCATTTGCTTATGTCATTGAATTTTAGCCTTAAGTAAGTCATTACAACTGGAAGGGTAATCTGTTGGGCGATGTAGGGACTGGGTATGAGAAGGCTATTGTATTGTACACTCACTGTAACATACAGCCATAAAATTCAAGGCATTAGTATATGTTAATTCCTTAGGACTGCTTAAAAGCTTTTCCATAGGCCTTACTTTGTTTAAAGGAAGAAATTTTGGTGTCTGGAATGTGTTTCATCCTGGTGTCTTCCTACCTTGCTCTGTATCAATTTGGTTAAAATTGATAGGTAGATTTTCTTTTAAAATTCTCCTCAGGTTCTCTGATGAGGACTCATTCCTCCTCTTCTCCAAACTCTCTAATCTGCCTTTTTCCTGGGAATAACCTCATTTGTTCAGAGAATAAGTATCTAACTAATACCAGCCTTATTTGCTGATGTTCTTACTGTTTCCTGAACTGAAAAAGCTCCACATTAGGGAACTGAGGATTCTTAATTCCAGGTCTCATAAGTATTATAATATATATTACAGTTCTTTTATAGGCTGTGAGCCACTCTGTCACTCCCCCACCTAGTTGGATGGGGGAGAGAATTGGAAGGCTAGAAGTGAGAAAACTTATGGGTTGAGATAAAGACAGTTTAATAATAATTAAAAAAAAAAAAAAAGGCAAAACCAAAAACAATAAAGAGAAAAAGAAACAAACCCAAGAAAATGAAGTGATGCAAAAAACCCCAGATTGCTCACCACCAACTGACTGATGCCCAGCCAGTCCCCGAACAGCAACAGACCTGCCCAACCTCCCTTCTCCCCGCAGTTTTATTGCTGATCGCTACATCACAAGTGTGGAATATCCCTTTGGTCAGTTGGGGTCAGCTGTCCTGGCTGTGTCCCCTCCCAGATTCTTGTGGACCCCCAGCCTACTCGCTGGTGGGGCGGCATGAGAAGAAGAAAAGGCCTTGACTCTGTGTAAGCACTGCTCAGCAGTAACTAAACATCCCTGTATTCTCAGTACTGCTTTGGTCACAAATCCAAAACATAGTCCCATACAAACTACTATGAAGAAATTTAACTCTATCCCAGCCAAAACCAGTACAAATGGAGAAAAATAGAAGCAATAGATGAACTGCCAAATTCTAGCGTAATTTCTATTGGTTTGTAAATGAGAACAACTATTGTAGTAATAATACAGAAAATCATCTTTCATGTTGTTTGGTTCATTTATTCACTTATTTTATTTCCTTTATTTCCTTTTATTTCCTTTGATTTTAATAAACAAACATTGAAAAATACTGTGATGAAGGAATGATTATCCAAGTACTATGAAGGAATATGGGCAGATGGGTTAGAAAAAATGTAATAATAAGAAGGGCTATGTTTAATATTATTGGTTTTGATTTATGTAGGAAAATGTATTTTTAACCAACCACTTTTTTCTCAACCTCTTGAAGACTTTTAATGCTTCTTTGACTATATCAGAAATTAAGACAGAAATCCAATATCTATGCCACAGACCAAGGAATTAAGAGGTTTTCAAATTTGTCTTTGTAACTTCACAGTATGACTAATAGTTTCAGATAGAAATATAGAGATACTTTAACTTGCAAAGAGCTGATACAGATGCAAGTTTAGTTTCACAATGACTTTTTAATGGGAAAATTGTGATAAATAAAAATTACTTTTATATTCTAAATTAAAGAGCACTTTAAGATCAATATTATTAAATGTGGTTTTTAGCTACAATTTCCCTTTAGGTTACCAGATAATGTCTTTTTTTTTAAAGAAAAAAAGAGCAAAGAGCCATTAGAAAGTAAAAGAAGCAGAGACAGGAGGGAGAATTCTATTTAATTGGCAGAGGGGACATTGGTCTATAAGTACTAGCACATGCAAAACCACATACTTTATGTTCGAATTCCATAACAAAGGCGTAGTAACTAAATGTTATTGCAATAGTCCACTGCTTTGTTGCTGCTGCTGGGAGTTAAATAATGATGAAAACAAATGAGTTCCTTTTTCTGTAAAGAGCTTTGATAATCTCTCATGGTAGACACTTAAATGATCGCTTTGAATTCTATAGCTCAAATTCTTCTCTCAAGCAAATGGCTGAGGTCCCGCTCAATAGCATTAAAAACACCTGAAAGAGCTTTTCAGTTTAAATATCTAAAATTAGTTTACTTCCTGGGACATTAAATATTTATGGCTTAAAAGCACTAAAGTTTTTTTATCATTTGTTAAAGAGGAGCACTGTTCTTCAGAGAATCTGGAAATTGCCCTAGGCAAGACTGTATGATCAGTTTTGCAGTGTTTGTTATCACTGTTGAATTGCTTTAGATGAGTGTTTCGCAAAGACTAAAGCTGGCAAAGCCAATAGTTAATGAAGTGACTACAAAGTTAATGCTGCAAGAATGATCCGTGATTTAAACATTAGATTTGATGGAACAACTTTGAGATACTTTAATTACTATGTTAAATAAGTAAGCTGTGTGTCTTGTGTAACGTTCGGGGGTTTAACAGTAAGTTTTGCAAAATGCTTAAACACATATACATTTGTGACAAGATATCTTAAGATTGTATGATGGCATAAATTATATAGTGCATGGCCACAAACTTGCAAGGTAAAGCTCACATAAATAGTAGCTGTATTGCAATTGTTAAACTTAGTACAAAGCATAGTGTCATTGACTGGAAAAAAGCTAATTAAAATAGCATAAACCACTAAGGTTGAAGTAATGGTTCTTTGGAGTTGAATTTGACTCCAGGAGAATAAATGAACTTATTAGACATCACTGTGATTAATAGTGACAAATTAAAATAAATCTGATTTTCCCAAAATGGTTTATATATTCATATGTGCCAACAACTTATTTTGCAAACCTATTCAAAGAACAGCCAAAGAGTATAAGACAGTGTACAAAATAATGAAACTTATTCCTGACATAAGTGTTCCACTTTCTGATGCAGAACTGAAAGATCTCAGCATGCAATGAATACCAGGAATACCAGGAATAAGGAAGGAATACCAGGAAAAAGGAAGCACAGGTAGCAGTATAGCTATCACTGGGACTTTATTATCAGGTTATAAAATAATATGTTGATTTTGCAGGTGCTGAAACAGTTATATTCTGTCTCTTCTGTGTATGTCATGTGTTAGAGTTACACTTCTGCAAAAAAAAAAAAAAGTATTGTACCCTTTCCAAAAACAGAACTGGTGGGTCTGGTGGGAGATGTGGTGGTCGGAGGCCGGCTTGGGCTTAGCGACCACGAAATGATAGAATTCTCCATACTTGGTGAAGGAAGGAGAGGGGCCAGCAAAACCGCTACCATGGACTTCCGGAGAGCGGACTTTGGCCTGCTCAGGACACTGGTTGAGAGGGTCCCTTGGGAGGCAGTCCTGAGGGGCAAAGGGGTCCAGGAAAGCTGGACCTTCTTCAAGGAGGAGGTCTTAAAGGCGCAGGAGCGGGCCGTCCCCATGTGCCGAAAAAAGAATGGGCGGGGAA
>VZTQ01013009.1:1170-108137 GCA_013400755.1 Pelecanoides urinatrix | reverse complement strand
AAGGGCAACGAAGCTGGTGAAGGGCCTGGAGAACAAGCCTTATGAGGAGCGGCTGAGGGAGCTGGGATTGTTTAGTCTGGAGAAGAGGAGGCTGAGGGGAGACCTCATCGCGCTCTACAACTATCTGAAGGGAGGTTGTAGTGAGGTGGGGGTTGGTCTCTTCTCCCAAGTAACCAGCGATAGGACGAGAGGAAATGGCCTGAAGTTGCGCCAAGGGAGGTTTAGGCTGGATGTTAGGAAAAAATTCTTTACTGAAAGAGTGGTCAGGCCTTGGAACAGGCTGCCCAGGGAAGTGGTGGAATCACCATCCCTGGAGGTATTTAAAAGACGTATAGATGAGGTACTTAGGGACATGGTTTAGTGAGCATAGGGGGTGTTGGGTTGACGGTTGGACTCGATGACCTTAGAGGTCTTTTCCAACCTTAGTGATTCTATGATTCTATGATTCTAAGAATCTGGAAAGGAGTGTCTCTGTGCTGTAGTTTAGACATAAAATTTAAGTTCTAATTCTGTTAGACTGAAAAATAAATTTGCAAGAGTCCGTATTGTCCTTGTTCAACAAATGTCCTCTCAAAGAACTTGCTATTTCAGAAGATCAGTCAGACTAACAATAGGAAATACTGCTCAGATTTCTGAATTCTGACAAGTGAATTTGGGTGACTCACTGTGGGAGCCTCAGCTTGATAGTTTTCTTTTCCTGTTCTATTTTGTGACACTGTTTCCACTCACGATTATGCCATAAAATTAATTTTTATTTTTCCCCTAGAAATTTCCTGATAGTTCCAATGAAATTTGGAAGAGCTATCTTGGTTTATTTCATGAGATAATAATGTCGTATTAAATCCCTGCAGATTAGATACTGTTAGGTGATGTGGTTATTTTTTACAAACAATTTATTTTTTTTTAAAATCATCAAAAGATTTCCTATAAATTCTTCACCACACCTACAATATTGAGAAAGGCTTTTTTGCATTGTACATGGAGGACCATCATTTTGATGATGTATGATTTTAAGTGTCACTGCCTTCATGATGAATAACACTAGACAACATTGCTCAAGTGACAGATAACGCAAAAAGCCATTGCTCTAATGATGTATTCTAGTAAGGGGACAATCCTGATGTAAAATACATAATAGGAGCAAGTTGCTTGGAGTTATCTATCATCACACCAATAATCGTCAACGCTACATACCCTATTGGCAGCATTGGTCTGACAGTACTTAATAAGAAATGGAATCTCTTTACAGATGTGGCATGGATCATGTTTATTGCATAAAATAAGGACGAAATGAAAAAAGTTAATCCCTGCTTTCTTGGTTTTGTTCTGGTTTTGAAAGCAAGTCTCTCCTGAGACAATAGAGCTGTAAAAATTACATACCATTGGTTAATAACTCTGTAGCCTGTGTCTCCAAAATTAAGCACTGTCTGGAATATGCAAATAAGAGCTATGCGGTAGTGATGGCATGATGGACTTACAGCTTCAGCCATGGGACATCATTAGATTATAAAGATGCATTTAGTCTTTATATGGAATATTTCAATGAATGTTTGCAATGATGTGTTTAAAGTTATTATACAAATCAAAATGTGAAACTCAGGATGGAGGTGCTTACATTAGAGCATTGCTATGTAATTAATAGGCAGACTAAACTAAGATGTGAGCAGGCAGGAACTACATTTGCATAATGATATGTTGATAATGAAAAGGACAGATGTAAAGTCATAGCTCATGACTCAAGTGATAGTCATGAAAATCAGCTTCTTGATGTGTTATTCACATTTGAGACAGAATGAGGAACTTAGTTGAGAATTACCCTATAAATCTTGGTCACTGGGACATCCATGTTGTGTTAGATTTTTGTAATAGTTAATTCAGCACTATTATCATGTAACAATAGGCAAAAACTGCTGACCATGAAGAAGTGTGACAGAAAAAAGCTGATTTTAATGACTTACTGTCACATTATGACTTGCAGATTAAGCTTTTTTACACCCAATATGAAATAAATTCCAGTTCTTAAATGAGACTAACCAATATTTTCAGTCTAATCTGATGCTATGACCTTAAAATAAAAACTAAATTGATTTTCTACTAAGTAAAATAGGCTTGTTCAAATACTGTATGCCAAGTGTGGTTTTTAATCTCCAAAGATTATCTTTCAGAGGACAGGTCAAGAAATCAACACTTTTTTTTTTTTCTTATACACTCCAACATGTTCTGTAAAAAGGGTTTCCATGCTCATTTGCTTCCAGATACCTTTGAGAAAAATACATCTGATATTTCCAATTCAGGGGATTATTTCTGTGAGCACTAAATCAAAGGCAGATCTTCCATTGACTTCACTAGATAAGGTAATAAGGTCCCAAAAGATTTATGCAAATACAGTGCTGTAAAAATACCAAGAAACATCTATGATGAAGCAGTCAGTAGTTTATGGCTGATGGGGCTAATTGTGGACCATAGTTTTGGACCATAGATTAATAGTTTCATATGTCTTATTATGTAATTCTTGATATAAAATCTAGAGGCCCCTCCCCCGCCCCCCCCAATCCTCAGGTAATTTCAGTTAGGTGATTTCAGTGTCAGAAATGCTGAGAAAATAATGGAAATTTTGGAGGAAAAATGAATGAATCCAGAGGCTGATAGGATTGGCTTGCATAGAAAAGTGAGGGGTTGTTTTCCTGAGAAAAAAGTAATGAATGAGAAGAGCTACAAACTTTTTGAAGAATGAGAATGATAAAGAGGACAAAGAAGTGTGACACATGGGATCTAAACTACAGCAATGAGTGGAACTGAGGTAAAGCTTCTTAAAACTGATGGCCAGATGCTAAAATACTACTGGCACTAATCCATGCCATAGCTATACCTATGATTTATACAACCAGAGAGGCACAGTTAATTTAAGAAAAATAAACAATGCAAGCTGTTTTATGTTCACAAATCATCTTTTCTATCATCATAGCCATGGATCAATGCTGTTTAGTAAGCTTGGTTGTTTAAAAAAATTAAGTGTATGGCATAAGGCATCACTTTCCTTAGAGAGCTTCTTGTTTCATCACTCGTAATTCTAGGACTTGGTGCAATGAAATAGTAGAAAGTTTCTGAGGCAGAAATAGCTTCTAGAGAACATTAAGGAAGTAAAGAAGATAGAGATGGGGATGAGTACTTTATATATATTGCCAGATGTAGTTGTCAGCATATCAGACCATGAGATTACAAAGTGCTTTCTGTTGCTGGGACAAGTTGTAGCTCTTGAAACTGCTAATGGGCAACATGATTGATCTAAAGGATCCTGTAAAGATCATCTAAAGGATGATCTAAAATAATTCCTTTCAGGCCATCTTGTAAAAACATGGATTACAAAGATTTTGGAAAGTTGTTCTTCTTCCTTGAACCATTCAAAATGAATTGAAGCAGAGAGTTTCAAATCTCTCTGACATGAAATGATGTCACCAAAAGGATTCTGAAATCCTGGAACACTTACTATTTGGTCTGAGCCTCATAACATCATAAACATTTGCAATTACTTCTGCTCAGCATGTATATGCCCAAGTAGCCCGAGACTGGGTACTTTAGCTTTGTGACATGACCCAGAATAAAATCTTAGTAGAAACTGCATCAAATTGGTTAAAAGTACTTTTTAAAGTGTTCTTAATTTTTACTGCATCCAAATTATTTATAGGTGCATTTCACACACTTTACAAGCTAAAATAAGTTACCCCAAAGAAGCTTTTCTTAAAAAAAAAAGAAAACAAATGTATTTATCTCACTGTTTAGCTTGTAATGTCACTTTTATGCTTGCACTTTTGCTTATAATAGGCATTTAAACATAAAAAAAAATCACATTCATCTAGATATAAAATATTCCAGTGATTACACTGCAGCACTATTAATTTATGTTAAATGACTTAAGAACGTAATTTCTTTAAGTGGAGTTTTAAAAAATGGCATTCTTACTTTATAGAAAATCTACTATGGCCCAGCTACTATGGCTTATCAGGAAAAGATGGACCACAAGATTTTAAGCAATCATAGGATTTTGGGTGCTTTTCTTAAGGCAGTGTTTATGAACCTCAATTAAAAATAAGAAAAGCAAAATTTGTTAGAGCTTCCGCAAGGGATATTTGTGCTGTAGGTAATTTTTGTAAGTTTATTTTATTCTTTGTACATCTTTTGTTACAGACTTCTTACATTTGCATTCTTACATTTGCTATTGTAAATAAATTAAAAAAAAAAAAAAAGAATACAGCCAAGGGTACCTAGTAAGTCTGTCCATAACAGCTTGAGATTTTTTTTTTTATTCCAGTGGTTGGAAACCAAGGTTTTTATGCAATATTTGACGTTTCTGATAGACATTAAAGAAGACTTTGTGAAAGAATGTTGGGAGAAAACTTTGATTCCAGTGGAGACATCTCCTCAGTCTGCTCAGGGCTCAGTAAACAATTTATCCAGGTATGGATACCTCATACCATAGCCAGGTATAAGTTATAGCAAAACTGATACACTAAAGGTCAATTACTACTCCTGTTAATATCTTGTGTCCAATGCAAGAGTATGAAAATACATTAAGCTCAAATGTTGTTTAAAAAGCGACTGCGCTACATCAGGTTGATATTTAGCTGGTTTGTATGACTTCAAGTGATCCACTTAGATATTGAGAACCTTTCTTTGATCTAAGGTATATGGTGACATTCAGTTACATAAACACAAATATATAATAACTATTGTTTTAATGAATATTATGAAACAACGTCATGTTATATACATTTGCTCCAATCGACTGCAACATCAGTATCTTATTTCCTACCAGACTTATGGAGGCTGCTTTATAAAAGTAAGGTGGAGATCTGTGAATACTTCTTATCAACCCTTCCAAAGTGGAAAAATTCAGCAAAGCTTTATATAATGAAGGTACTTTAAACTTGGGGGTTTTCTGGTCATATTTAAAGGAATTTTCCATCTGCAAAATTGGACATAATACTTCTGACTTTGAAATCTCTGGGTACAAAATTCCAATGCAAAAGCTTTTCATTACCCTTGAAAATTAGTCCTCAAATATCTAGCTGCTGTATCTTGACAATGGCTCCTTAAGAAGTCTTTGTGTTAACCTGTTTTAGACAGAGAAATATCAGAAAGCTTATTTTAATTAATTTTTTTTTTGTTAATTATTTATAGGTTTTATTTTTTCCCAGTTTAATTAAAACTTCTAGTATCTTACAAGACACCTAAACTAATAATTTCAAGATTTCTGGGTTTGCATTTTCTAATTAATTCTCAATAGAAAAAAAAAAGGTGAATGTTATTTACTTGTGTAGTTACTTAGTATAATAGGTTACATAAAACATGTGCCTACATGTTTAAATTTAACCTCTGTTTCTCATTTAAGAAAGACTACTGCTATATTGTAACCTGTTCATTCTGAGAAATAATATGCTTCCTACTTAACCACTCGTTAAAGGTTTGTATGCACAAATATGGATGATTAACTGAGCACCCAGCAACTACTGGAAGATGATTTGTGAAATCTGGAATTGCCTGTCCTTCTTGTTGTGTAGTCTACATAGCTCTTACTGACATTTGGAGGTTTGGGAAGTTGTTTGATTTTGTGTGGATGGCCTTGCCACTTACAATGAGTTTACGTCAACCTGCTGGAATTGATTCTGTTAAGCTTTCCTTCAAAACGCGTTAAATATTATTGTCACTCACATATCTTGTCTCATTAAAACAAACAATAAATGAATTCTAAATGCCTTCAGGACTGAGACTTAAGGTCTTACAAAGGGGGACATTGAAATTTCTTGATGTCATCTCACTAAAATAAAACAGTTGACTTTGAGGAGAATGGTAAGGAGACAAGATTAATTCTCTCTTACTTTTTACCCAGTCCATTCAAAATTAGATCTTTGCAGATTACAGGCACTACTCCAATTATCTGTTGGGGTTTTTTTTGTAAAGCCTTTCTTTGCATGTTTGATGATAGTCCTGATCTGACCTTTTTTTTCTCCTTTTGTCACACTGAGTGAAATGTTGTACCATTCACCCAATCCAGCAAATAAAAGTTGTATGTTACTTATTTAGCTGATGATGATTGCTGATTTTCCCAGTCCATTTATTTTAGGACTGACCCTTAGGTTTACCACCTTTTACTCAGAAGATTTGTAAAGATATGATGGATGATGGAATGTACTAATTTCCTACTGGCAGTAATAGACATTGGGTTATGGAACTTTTGGGTTATCTGTTTCCTTCTTGGTTGACTAAGATGCTGGAGCAGTCTGTTCCTGAAGGACTGTACCCCATGGAAAGGACCCGTACTGGAGCAGTTCATGAAGAACTACAGCCCATGATGAGGACTTATGTTGGAGTAGGTCATGAAAGACTGTCTCCTGTGGAAGGGACCCCACACTGGACCAGGGGAAAAGCATGAGAAGGAAGGAGCAGAAAAGGCTAAGGGTAATGAACCAACCACAACCTACATTCTCCATCCCCTTGCATCGCTCAGGGGGAGGAGGTAGAAGAGTTAGGAGTGCAGATGAGTCTGGGAAGAAGTGCGGGGAGGATGCAGGTGGAGAAAGATATTTTTCATTTTGTTCTTATTTCTCACTATCCTATTCTGTTATCAATTGGCAATAAATTAAATTAATTTTCCCAAGTTGAGTCTGTTTTGCCCATGACAGTAATTGTGAGTGATCTCCCTGTCCTTAGCTTGACCCACGAGCTTTTTCATCATGATTCTTTCTCCTGCCCTGTTGTTGCTTGATGGGCACCTGGAGGCCAGCCAAGGTCAACCCACCACACTAAGATAGTGCTTATTTGTCTTTTGGTTTTACCCCAATGTCTTTATAAACAGCAAACATATCCCACTCAGCATTTTTTTCCTTAAGCTACACTAAACAAATAAAGTTTTTCTAGCATTCTTTCTTTAAATAGACTGTTCATAATCCTGCTTTTCCCCTTCAGATTGCTCCAACTGGAATTGCTAGGTGAATATAACTGTGCCATGCAGTTACACTCTAATGGCACTAGTATTTCCATGTCCTCACCAGAAACCTCTCTCCTAATGCAGTCGAAGTTTGGCAGTATCTTGTCTGCTGTGTTTTGGCCTCAAGCAAATTTCTCTATCCATGTTATGACCTCCTGAAAATGGATGTTTGTAGCAATAATACTTACAAATCTTTAAAGGATAATGACAACTTTCTACAGAAATACACTTGAAAACAGACAGCATTGATACAGAAAACAATTTCTTTGCCTCGCCACTTTCTGTATTTCCTATGCTGTTATTCGAACTCCATGTTTGAATGAGCCCTCTCTCCTTCCCACTCTCCATATCCTGCAAAGAAAGGGGAGTTCTGTGTTATAATGTTTTTTTTTTTTTAAAAAAGTGTGGCGTCATAAATCTAGCATTATTATTTTTTGTCATTTTAGGAATTGATCTGATCAGCTCCTGAATGCCTTAGCTCCAGTTCTCTTCAGGAACTCAGTGGGGGCTGTATTTCTGCTTTACTGTGGTTTATGGCTTACAGTTCTGTGGTGTACTTGGCTGTTTCATCATGAGAGGCCATGAGCTAGAGAATGACAATTTATGTTTAAACAAAAACGTCGTTGATAATAAGCATGTGGCTGAGAAGAAAAAAAAAAAAAAGAAAATTTATTCATAAATAGATGAACTAGAATAGAAATCAGTATCAAAGGCACTCTGCTTAGATAAAAGCTGATGAGCTGTGAAGACAAATCATTTAATTTGCTTCTATTTTTAGGAATATCTTCCAAACAAACACAATGATTAGACAAAAGGTCCTCTATACAGAGAAATGACAAATAAACAAGAGATTCACATTTTACTTTTGAATCTACAGAAAATTCCCTGCTGCAGAAATACTGATTGTTCTAAGGATTATTTAAATTTATATGCTAATACTTGGATATAGTTTATATGGGAAATATAAAAATAATATAAATCTTCTCCTAGTGCTCATATGCCTCACACATCTAACAATCAGGAAGAATCATTCCTCTGATATTTAAATTTACTCACTCTTTCAGGGACTTCGCATCTTATTTTGGGATCAAAAGATTTAACTACATACAACTAATATTTGGATTTGCTGGCTGGAAACGGATGTTGCCATTGAAGCTATTTCCAGCTGTGAGTATTTTGAATCAGGATATGCAATGAAGTAAATTTCATATTTATGAAATCACATGAATGAAGTTTAAGCTATTTAACTGCTAATATTTTGTTTTTCTGTTTTTTATAGTGTGAAGTGCAGATAGACACTTGGCCTGTACTTTTTCATAAATTTAAGCAATGATTCGACACAAATTAAGCAGTATGTGTGTTTATTAAACTTTGTATCTCTTTGGAGCTCTTCGGTTTGAGCAGATTGCATGCTTCAAGCAAAACTATCGAGAAATCCAATCATGAATTTCTTCTTTCTGATGTCTGCACACTCAGTACTGGCAACACACACACATACATCGTGGATAAATTTGTAATTTCACCACCACATTATAAGCTTATCTACTTGAATGAAACTGAAGTGAATTAAGGGTGATTGAGGACATAATTTTAATGCATCAGCCTAGATAAACAGTAAACTGAAACTGCATCTGTGTTATGGCACTGGGCTGAATGCCATAATACAATTTATGCACCTGCTGAGCAGTTGGAAAACTATTTCCATATTAGAGGGAGAAATGCATTTATCTTCAAGGGTTCAAAGAAGTCTGGACCATCAAAAGCTTAGTAGGTCACCTGCCTTGTGTCACACAGTATGCAGGTGTGGCACCATGGACCTTTCCTGACATGCTGGGTCTGGGCAGGGTGAGCCACAGAAAGTCAGAGGACCCTGACAGCCAGGAAGTTAAATGGAGGAGCTCTGACATCTGCTCTAGCCTGAAGGAAAGAGAGTCTCTGTGGAGAAACAAAGTTAGCTCTACACCTATGGCTTAGAGGAGGTAGCTGAGTTCTATCCCCTGGGACTGTAATAATTCCCCTCCATAAAGCACAATTTACTTCAGGTTTGAAAAAGGGGAACACATTCCCTTCTGGATTATGTTGATGGGACACGTGTGTAAGTGGGGTTTATATATAGAAATGAAGGCAACAGTATATGGACAGAGTCAATTTTAGTTCTCAGCTTTGGAGGATATAGGATACAAAATCATTATTATATTATTACAAACTCTGCAGTTTTACACTTGTGGCATTTTGGGATTTATTACGCACATTAATTAAACAGTGGGACAAGCTCACCAGCTACATGGTGCATAAATGTGTGTTCTATAAGATAAAGTCACATTAGGAAGAAAGGAACAAAAAGTATTTTTTGTGAAGTACTGTAAATCTGTCAGACAGAGACAATTTAACAATAAAATGTAACAATAAATTCATTAATTCTAGGAAGGCAGATATTAAAGCATTATATATAACTGGTTCTGCCATTGGGTAAGCTCTGATAACTTGAAGTTTATCTTTGTCTCTGTATTCTGAAGCTATGTAAAACATACACACTAAATTTGAAGTTATCATATATTTTGTAATCTCCTTATTCAAAAGGAAAGTGGTAGTAACATTGTATTTTGGTGTTTGCTTTTTCCCTCCACCTTTTAAATCTATCAAAAGATAGAGAAGTGATCCATTTGCTCTTGTTCAGCAGGAACAATTTTCTCCTTCTTCTGCTGGATTGCAGGATGCTAAAGATAGATTTGCTTTTAGTTTACATGCATAGGTGTAAAAAGCTGCACAATGCCAAGATCCTGCTCTTTTATTCTACCTGTGGGGGAGAGAGTAGCCCTAATCTTCCCACAAAACAGTTGAATAGGATCATGTTAAGCAGAAGTGAATTGTCTAAGAAATAGGCATCTATGGCTATATGATTAAATAGATATATTTTCCTACTCTCCATGCACAAGGATAAAGTAACAGTGCAAGAGTGACTATTCCAGTAGATCTGGTAATAGCTGTGTAACAGCCTGTGAGGCTGACTTTTCCAGGCATATTTATCCTGTCCAGTTTCTACATTCCCACATGGTGGAGGAAGGAGAATAGCCATCTGGATCCTTTTGTTTTAGGACTCCACTATAATCTACAAAGACTGAGCATGTGTTACCAAATACTCTGAAAATCCTTGCAATTTTTCTCCGTTGTAGGGTAAATACACTCATTGAACTGAACACATATATATATTAAGGGAGACTGAAAGTGTTAGTGTATATTGAATCTGTTTACTGCCTCCCATTATAAAATACATGAAAATGTTAAATTTTATTGAAATATATTAAATCTGTTTACTGATGTCCTTTACTGAACCTGAATTTCCTTTGTACATATTTAATAAATTTAAATTTATTACTACTTTGTCAATGAAAAATCAATGCAGGACCCAAAATTTATGATCACCAAGTAATTTCAGTTTGAAGATTTTTCCAAACATCCTGTTTCAATCTCATCCTATTAAAAGAGAATTTTCAATTTTGCTGTTCCATAAAGATTCTCTTTTATTGGGGGAATTTCTCTCATTTCTTCTTCCACACCATATTTTTGTGATATTTTACAATGCAAAAAGCAAAAATCAGCTGTAGATGACTTATTTTCCTATCTACAGGTAATAAAACTACATAAGATTTAGAACAGCAGATGGCATCTGTTAAAGAGAAACACCATCAATTTCTATTACGTTTTCAATGACACGTAACGTGTACTTCATTTTCTTCCAACATATTCTATTAAATCTTTGAGGACTTTGAATCAAATTACTTTGCAGAAGATGTCAGATTATTATATTTGAGGTTTTGTATTAGATCACTGTTCAATGGTGTTTTCTTAAACAATAAATGAATGTACTTGATAACAAATATGACAACTGTTTCGTTCTCATAATTGCTCCTTGTTAGTAAGGTGATGCAATCATGGAGTAATATGTACCTGCTGCCTGTGGTTTAGACTTTTGAGGAAGGTACTGCCATTTGAAAGAAATCACAGCTGTAGCAGTCTCATTTAGTGAGAAATTGTTGAGGAAGAGGAGGCAAAGAAAACAAAGCAGAGGGATGCAGAAGAGTGATTAATTATGGAAAACTGTGCTTGAATAGCATTCATCCTGAAGCCAATGGGAGCTGTCTAACCTTTACTGTTTCTATCAAAACACTTAAATCCCTGATGAAGTAAAATTATGCTTGTAATGATGTGCTCAGCAGTCTTAACAGATTGCTGTATGAGTTGTGTGGTCCTTCCCAAAATAGTCATGTAATTTGCTTTGGGATAGTACATGTGCTAGCTACAATTCATGAACAGTACGTAGTGTCTTGTGGCTTTGGACTATACTAATTTCCATAGTTGTACAATAAAAACTTGCTTATTAATTAATTCATACTCCTAGTTTCTTAGATGAAGAAAAAAACAGGAAAATCTTGTTGCTAAGTCATGATAAAAGAAGTTTTTGTGAAATACTCCTGAGTATATGCCTTTTATGTCTTTTCTTGCCAGTGGGTTCAGATACATGCTAGAGTGGCAGGATAATGTTGTAAGTGATATGGATGTGTGTGCCCATAGCTTTCATCTCATTTGGTTAAATACTAGCAGCAAAGAACCATCACTGGCATCACTGGCATAAGTTAAACTTGGAAGCAAAAACTCACAAACTGAAGCAAGCTTGCAAGGTCTGGGCTGCTAATCTTATCCCTGGGGTTTTGCTTTTGATATTTTACCAAGGCCAGGGGGGGAAGTTAGTTTGAGCATATCAACTCATGTTGCAGCCATTATGTAGTGCAGACTTTTCCAAAATTGCTGATATATTTTAACCTTGCCCCCTTACATTGTTTCTTCAATCTTTCTATGTCTGTGAACAGGAAAATTAAGGAACATTTTCCTTGGGTAGTATTAGGCTAAGGAGTTATCACATATGGCAACTCAAGTTCTGTGCATTGGAACTACAATATTTATGTTTTCACCTGTTTCTTTCTTCAGGTACAGAACATGTCTTTGAGGGTGAAAGAATTCCATTTCAGATTTAGTAGGTTGAGTGATATAAAGATAGCTAAAAATATCTTAAAAGCTGTTGTAGTATAGGAAATTCTGAACCATTTATACCTGATCTGAAGCAGCAATGTAGATTATAATGGCATTTTCTTGCCATTTAGTCTTATGGATTCTAAGCCTTTTATTATACTGAATATTGTCCACTTCCTTCAGCTGCCTCAGTGGAATTAATGGCACTGCTTCCAAAATAAGCCATCATATATATGATTGAGAATAGTCATTGTTGTGGGTTAATCTCGGTTGGCAGTTGAGCATCACCCAGCTGGCCAATGCAGACTGAGCAAGAACCTGTGGTACTCAGCTGCTGACCAAGATTAATCCATGACAGTCAGATTGTGGTTTCTCTCTATCAAGTCACCTGAAAGAAGAATTTTTTGCCCCCAGCAGTGACAAACCTTTGAATAGACCATAGAATCATAGAATCATTAAGGTTGAAAAAGACCTCTAAGATCATCGAGTCCAACCATCAACTCAACATCTCCATGCCCACTAAACCATGTCCCTAAGCGCCTCATCTACACGTCTTTTAAATACTTCCAGGGATGGTGACTCCACCACTTCCCTGGGCAGCCTGTTCCAAGGCCTGACCACTCTTTCAGTAAAGAATTTTTTCCTACTATCCAATCTAAACCTCCCTTGGTGCAACTTGAGGCCATTTCCTCTTGTCCTGTCACTAGTTACTTGGGAGAAGAGACCAACATCCACCTTGCTACAACCTCCCTTCAGGTAGTTGTAGAGCGCGATGAGGTCTCCCCTCAGCCTCCTCTTCTCCAGACTAAACAGTCCCAGTTCCCTCATCCACTCCTCATAAGACTTTGTCTCTAGACCCTTCACCAGGTTCATTGCCCAAACAGGAGCTGGTTTGTGTGGCAGCCCTTGGGTCTGTCTGGACAGGATCAGATGTGAAAAATGTGCTCTACAACACAGTCAGGGAGCATGACTCTACCTAGAGCCTCTGGCAGGAAGCACCCAGAGAGACTTGAAGTTGACATCTAGAGTTTTGGAGCTGGGGATATAGAGGATCTAAGTTATTCTATGCCCCAAACCAAAAAGAGATATTAGCAGCCTATGAGGGGGTTGAGCCACTTCAGAAGTAGTTGGTATGGAAGTGCAGCTCCTCTTGGCACTGCAATTGCCTGTGCTGTGCTGAATGTTCAAAGGAAGGGTCCCCGTTACACATCATCTAACCAATATGATGTGGAGTAAGTGGGTACCACTGATCAGACAATGGGTCCAAAGGTGGAATCCCAATTGTCCTGGAGTCCTGGAAAAGATAATGGACTGGCTAGAAGGCAGAGATTTCAAAGCGTCATCCAAAGAGGTGACCTGTGCTGAGGAAACCCCACTGTATAATAAATCACCAAAGAATGAAAAGCAATATGCTCTGTTTACTGATGGGTTGATTGGAGGTGAAAAGATGCTTTGTGGGGTACCACATGACAAGTTGCTGAAAATGTCAAAAGAAAAGGTGAATTGAGTCAGTTTATACAAGTGAAAGCGATGCAGATGGTCCTAGAGATTGCCAAAAGAGAAAAGTGGCCAGTAGTCTGGCTGATCTACACTGACTGATGGTGGGTGCCCAGTAGGGTGGCTACATCAATGGAAATGGATCNCCAGCCAGAACCAGGACACTGGTCTGCTGCATTATGGCAGGACATTGCTGCCGGGTAGAGAGCCTTGTTGTAAAAGTACGTCGTGTAGATGCTTGTGTGTCTAAGAACTGTGCCACTGAAGAACATTGAAACAATAAGCAAGTAGAGTGGCATGCCAGAATTAAAGTGGCTCAGATGGACCTGGACTGGGAACATAAGGGTGCGCTATTCATAGCTCAGTGGGCCCATACAACATTGGGACACCTAGAGAGTGATGCAACGTACATATGGGCTCATGGTTGAGGGGTGGACCTGACCACCAAAGCCACTGCAAAAGTTATTCATGAATGCAAAACATGCCATAATCAAGCAAGCCAAATGACTAAAGCATATCTGGTATAGAGGATAGTGGCTGCACATCAGTATGGGGAGGCCTGGCAGATTGATTATATCACACTGCCACAAATCCACCAAGACAAGCATCCCATGTATATCATAGTGGAGGTGACCATCAGATGGCTGGAAACACCCTGTAGCCCGTACCACCATCCAAAACAGCATCCTGGGTCTTGAAAAGCAAGTTCTGTGGTGGCATGGCACCCCAGAAAGGGTCAAGTCAACCAACGGAACTTATTTCTGAAACAACCTCACAAGCACCTGGGCCAAGAAACACAGCATTGATTGGATGCATCACACTTCATTATTGCACACCAACCTTCAGAAAGATTGAATAATACAGTGGACTGTTAAAGACTACACTGAAAGCGATAGGTGCTGGGACATACAAGCACTAGGCTGCAAATTTAGCAGAAGCTACTTGGCTGGTTAATACCAGAGGATCAAATAACTGACCAAGCAAACTCCTTACAAACTATAGAAGGAGATAAGTTCCCCATAGTTTGTGTAGGGAAATGGCTGGGAAAGACAGCATGGGTTAATTTTCTTCACAGCAGCCCATATGGTGCTGTGTTTTGGATTTGTGACTAAAACAGTGTTGATAACACAATAACGTTTGGGCTATTGCTGAGCAGTAGTTGTGCAGCATCAAGGTGTTCTCTTTTTCTCCTCTCTCCCCCATCAAGCAGACTTCTGTGCAAGAATTTAGGAAGGGATTCAACCAGGACAGCTGACCCAAGCCAACCATAGGGATATTCCATACTGTATAACACCATGCTCAGCAATAAAAACTGAGGGAAGGGTGATTTTCAGGAAGGTAGACATTTCTCTGAGAATGGCTAAGCATCGGTCTGCTTGTGGGAAGTGGTGAGTGATTGTCTTTGCCTGATTTTTTTTTTCCTTTCTTTTTCCTCTTCCCTTCACTTATTAATCTCTGTCTATATCATCCCAGGACTTTTCTTGCTTTTGCTTTTCTTATTGTCCGTCCCTATTCTCTCTGGGGGAAGGGGCAGTGAGCAAGTGACTGTGTGGTGCTTAGCTGCCAGCTAAGGTTAACCTGCAACAGTCATATTTGCAGTCTGACTCTGTAAGGTACTTATGAAATTCTGATAAAGAAAATGAGGAAACAAAATACCTGTAGCTTTTTCATTTTGTGTCCTATAAGAGGAAGGATGTTTGTGGTGATGTCAGCTCTTGATGTATGCTCTGTTGAAAACACAGTGTTTTCAGAAGAATAATATTTGACTTTGTTTTCAGAATAACATAAAACTTTTCTGCCTTATGGCTTCTAGTTCTTCCCTCTCTGAGCTCTCCTTCAGGAGCTGTGGAGGCCTATTCTTACATCCCTTTCTAACTGGGTATAATTGCTCCTCAGCCAGCGTGCTGGGATAAAGGAGCTATTATCCTTTGCCTTGTTCAAGCTGACTGCTTTGAAGATCTCTCCAGTAGACTCTGGTTAAAATGGGGGTTGGAGGGGAGGAAACAGAAACACAGATAAAATTGGAGAGACAATACTGTACTGCTCGATGTGTTTACTGTAGAAAAGAAGAGCCAGGGTACGAACTTCTGTGAATTGTTTGGAAAGCAGTTGTTCTGGCTGAGTTTCTCACAGGTTGCTGGTGGCAGGGAAGAGGTGACTTGAGAAGAAGGACTCTGTGCAAGACAAAGGAGCTTTGGGTTTGATTCTTGAGCAAGAACCTTGAGCAACCTTGAGCAAATCTCACAAGGCCCATTCAGTTTCATTTAGCACAGCAGGCGGCTGCATCTGAGGGAGAGGTGTGGGGAGCGTGATCACTTATTCGCTGCTGGTTGTTGGGTTATTAGGGTCATCCAGCTCATCCGAAATGTGGGAGGCTGGTTTCAATCCCTTTTTGGCCTCTTTTGAAGCAGAGATTGAGGTCAAGTGTTTTTGCAGTCTAACTGATGGCAGCAGACACTAGCATATTGACCATTTTAGATGCATATTTAATATTTCTGCTTATGCGGATGGAAAATAGTTAACTGTAAGAAAGAATGTGGGATCTTGAATGGAGGAAGATTCTGCTTTGACCAGATGTTGGTATCATGTGTCCCAGTATGGGTGCCCTATGTACAGGTCAAAAAACCAAATGCTTTTACCCCTTGATTTTGCATTTACATTCTAAGTGGGTATTTACCTGATTTTTGCCAATATTGTCATTATTCATAGAAATTGTAAGAGAAGGCTAAAAGAGTTTGGCTCCTCTGTCATGCAAAAAAAAAAAAAAAAAAGGCTGTAAGATACGTAACTCCTTTTTAGAAATAAGATGGGAAGAGAAAGAGGAATGTAAACAGTAGAGTTATGTAAGCCAAAGGACAATAATGTTGTGAGATAAATACTGGCCTATGTAAATTTAGACTGAATTAGAAGAAGGTTCCTAATAATCAGAATTTGTTCTAGGTCAGTCTGTTAATGGGAGTAACTGGGGAGAAAGTATAACTACTTTTCAACTATACTTATTCCATTTACTGAATGGATTACTGCCTCCTGGTTCCCTGTGCTTGCAGGAGTTAAATTGTGTGCACAAAGTGGCCTTTCCATTTGCTTTATCGGAACACTGAGTAACTAGCATGATTGCCTCCTCCTTCAGGATGAACACTGATGTTGAGAGTTAGATATTTCATCTAAATATCTCTGAGATAAGCAGAACATTGCAAGTATCCACCAGATGGTGTATGCATGAGTTAAATATCCAGAGGATGCATTAATCATCAAGTAAATATGAGATGAAATAAAATAAATTCTAACATGTTAAAAAGTGAAACTGAAGCCATAAGTTTTAGCAATATCTTTGAATTAGCTATTTAGCCTATGATATGGGTCAGTAACTGAGTGTTTACAATTCTTACTCAGGTCACAGTTTAGCTATGATTACAAGAGTAACAATATACTTTTGCTTACCATTTTGGTTGGTGGAATTAACCTTTAATTAACCTCTCAGCTGATGCTGTCAAATTTTGGTACTAAAAGATTAGTTTTACTTATCCCAACGGTTTCTTCTAATTCCTTTTAAAAATATACATACGTGTGTATATATATATTTATATTTTTGTTTCAGAGAATAGCAGATAATTTTTAAGAGATCCTTTTGGAATCAATGTAGCTTTCTGTGTTAGAGAAGGGCCCCTCAGGGATTTTTGATATTCAGAAAGGCCTTTGAATCCTTGGAAGCTCCAAAGTGAAACAAAACCATGAAGAAATAAAGGGTCACTTAATGAAAAAGAAAAACAACACAACCAAACTAAATAGTAAACACTGTTGCTGGGAAATGCCAAAACTGGTTTGATTAATTAATTTTAGTAAAACTCTAAACACATATCTCTGCGCAATAAGTTATATTTTCTGAGAACTGGGCCAAAGTTCTGAAACAGAATATAAAGACCTAAAAAGAAAACAGTGTGGTGTAGCTACAGAAGTGAGTTTTATCCATTTCTGTAATAATGTGGTATCCACTCCAATATTTCAGTCCAGCTTGGCTACATCTTTTACAGTCCATCTGCAAAGACACAGTGGAACTGGTGCTTCAGGGAAGTGTCAGACTTGCTGCACATGCCCGAATTGATGGCACTGCATGTGGGATAAGAGTGTATGACACAAGGACTTCCCTGAGTTGCCACAGAAACTAGAGCACATTTCCCCAGCATGAAAAATTCGTACAGCCTATTCCCAGCTGCCTTCCTTCCTGAGGATAAATCAGAGAACATGGTGAATGAATTGTTAGGTGTAATAATGATCTTGGCAGTGTTAGTTGGGAGGAAGCCTTTTTCTTTCTCTTGTGGGAGTGATTTTTCATTAATATTTTTTAAAGTGTTTTAGATTTTGGCTTTATTGCATGCTGTTTAATGTAAATACTTGATACCCAGCATTCTACACAAAAGTTGTGCTGATCCAATCACATTATTATATACATCTTTGGTATTATTTTCTCATTTTGATTCAATAAACATAAGCCTTATAGTCAGAAAGAACTGAAGAACACACTGAAGCGTTCAATTTTTGAGGAAAAGACACTTTGGTAATAAAGGAGCAAGACTGATGAAGAGAAACTGGTTGTTTATATTTCTGTTTCTCCAGAGCAACAAACACAGAAAAATGAGTTTTGCGAGAAATTTGTAAACCAAATATATAATTCAAATTGCATTTTCCTCTGACATCCCCATATAGATTACACATGCTCATTTACATTCCTGGCTGCAGGTTGTGTGGTCAGATTCTTGTCCAGTGCATGCTCAGTCTGATTCACAACATCGTAGTCAATAGGAGGTTTGCTATTGGCACTAACAGGAGAAGCATTTCAGCATTTATTGCTTTTATATGAGGGATCTGAGGAAGAATTTGTGAACTGTGGCCAGGTGCTAAGTGTCTAAGCAGTGTCCTGTAATATCTGAAATTTACTTATTCTTAGACAAATATCAAAATAGATGAGTTTGGAATTGTTTTCTTCAAATTTTACTGCACTATTATTTGGGAAATTGATGTGCAATAGGAACCAAACCAAAAACAGCTACCTTGTGTTTATAATTACAGATTAATAATGTTGACTTTTAGTGCTAAATTCATAGGATGAAAAAATTATTTCTGTCTTCATAAGTTACTTCTTCTTCAGAAACATTATCTATTTCTGAAAAAGATTTTTTAAAGTTCTGGGAAAAAAAAATTGGTTAGCTGTTTTTAGATACATTAAAAACATAATTTAAATTTAGGTTGATTTACAGCCATTTAATTTTGAAACCATTTTAAAAGTTGTTATATAATTAAAGTCAATATAAAATATTTTTTATGTTTTCAAACTAAATTAAAATGACAATTGGAAAATATTAAAAAAATAGACATTTTAAAAAGAAAAACTTTTGAATAAAAATGAGGTTTTTGTTTTAAAGTTTACCTGCATTTAAAAAGCAAAAGGAGACAAAGCAGAAAGTAGAAAAAGTCGTTATTCATTTAGTTCTGGTGTTTAATGTTCTCAGTTCTCAATCGATTTTAATACCTTCATACTTAAAGGAATATGCAATTGTTGCAATTTATTGTGAAAGCAGCATTGAAAACAGAATATTTGGTTTCAGAGAAAATATTGAATATTACTTGCTGAAATTATTTGTTACTTGAACATTGTTGTTGATAATAGAGCAAATGGAATGAGGGAATTACAAGATCAGTAATTTAAACCCAGCTTATTCTAGTTATGTCACAGCAGTGTAAGAACATTGACAGTACTGACATTTGCAATTTCTGGAATCATGAATATATGATGAGCTGCTTTCTCGCTCAATTAGCACTACAAAGAATGTTACTTAGAAACAATTGTACAAACATTTTAAGAGAAGTTGTCTATGTAACACTGTAATGTTACAACTGCTTGTAAAGGTTAAGCTTGAAAAGGATTATGTACAAGAACACCTTGTCGGCATCAAAAGAATCTGACATATCTAACAAAGATAGATGGAGATTCCTATCCTTGCCAGTTCTGAGCTTTTCTAAAAAGTTTTGATACTGTCCTGAAAACTGCAGAATTGGTAGCTATAGAATTGGATAAGGTTTGTAGAGTGTAGTTAATTAGTACATTTGCCTCTTAGAAATTTCAGGACACGTTACTGTACCTTATTATGGCCAACTATATAAGAGCACATAGTGTAACCCAATCAGTACAGTGCAAGAGCTGAAAACCAACATCTACACTACGTGGATTCTAGGGCATGATTATGGACTAGTTCTGCTAGGTTTGATGAGCAGGCGCCCATTAGCAGTTTAATTTCATCTAAAAGAATGAAAGTTTATTCCCCCAAAGACTGCTCTACAGTATGGACTGAAGTCTGGTAGGTGGGGAAGGTCAGAAGAATATCTTCAACAGCATGTTTCTCATCTGAGCAAAAACAATAAGGGAGACACACCTTATAAGTATCATTTAAGGAAGAATCAGAAGAGTTCAATAGAAGAGATGTTAGAATACTTTGCAGCACTGTTTTTGAATTTTTGCTGACTGATTCCCAGTCTGTAGTTGTGCTTGTTGTTTATTTGTTCTTTAAACAGGAATGGTAGCTATTACTTTCCTTTGGCTACGTCAGTGCTGATACATTCAAATGATAGTGCTCACCAAGCCACTTTCAATAATTTACCAGCAGTCCTGGCTAACCGGGGAGGTCCCAGTTGAGTGGAGGTTAGCAAATGTGACACCCATCTACAAGAAAGGCTGGAAAGAGGCTCAGGGGAACTACAGGCCTATCAGTCTGACAACGTGTGGTGGTGCATTCCCCCCTGACTCTGAGTCATTCCACGATCTCAGAAACATCCATTAAACCTTGGCCTTGGTGTAATGAGTCAGGCGGTGAAGCGTCCCTTGACAGTATCAGGAACTCTTGCGTAGCTGAGGTTGGAGAATGTACTGATCGTACCAGAAACTTCCGCTGTGTGGTCCAAGTGGAGGATGAGTGCGGGGATCATTGTCATCCCCTGATATCCTTATCTGAGTCGTAGCTCAAGTGGAATCGTACCATTGTTACTGAAAACTTGAGAGTTTTGACTGATGACTAAAACCAATCATCTTGTGACACTATAAATAGCGGTCCCAAGCTCTCACTTTGAGCTCTCCTGGACCGCAGCACGCTGCACCCAGAATCTCCCTCTGAGTGGAACGCTTCTCAGAGTTTGTGAACTTGGGAGTTCACAATATTTGGAGGACCGTTGCCAACTAGCATGGGCCCTGGGCTGTGTTGTGGTTTAACCACAGCCAGCAAATAAACCCCACGCAGCCGCTCGCTTACCCCCAACTCTAGTGGGATGGGGGAGAGAATTGGGAGGGCACAAGTAGGAAAGCTCCCGGGTTGAGATAAAAACAGTTTAATAATTGAAATAAAACAAAACAGAACAGTAATAATAACAATGAGGACAACAACAAAAAATNTAACAGGTATACCTTTGTATATTTATCTATTTTTTGTGTCTCTGTGTGTGTGTATGTGAATTGATGGAGGCACCCGCTAGCAAATATGGTCTGCTAAAATCTTATGATCTATCTTAAGATTGGGAATGAACCTTAAACTGCTGTTGAACACATATAATCCTTTAGACATAAATTATTGACCAGGTCTGGGACTAGGGGTAGATCCAGCCACACATAGACTCCTCTCTGAGAAGGAGTTTAGAAAGCAAGGAGGTCTACTCTGAACCTCGTGACTCAACAGGAGGGTTTCTTTACTCCTTATATTTCTCCCATTTGATATAAACCATTGACCAAGTCTGGGACTAGGGGTAGATCCAGCCAGGTCTACTCTGAATCTCGTGACTCAACCGGAGGGTCTCCTTACCCTTTTTGTGTTAGACATAAACCGTTGTCCAAGTCTGAGACAGATTGAATCCAGCTGGTCTTCTCTGAATCTCGTGACTCAATGGGAAGGTGTCCCTTAACATTTTCATCCTCGGTCTCTGTATAAATCATTCCAACTCAATTCTAACATGATATCCTGGTTTCAGCTGGGATAGAGTTAATTTTCTTTCTAATAGCTGGTATAGTGCTGTGTTTTGGATTTTGTATGAGAATAAGGTTGATAACACACTGATGTTTTAGTTGTTGCTAAGTAGCGTTTACACTAGCCAAGCACTTTTCAGCTTCCCATGCTCTTTTCCTTTGTATGCTTCATCCGTATAGTGATAGAGTGAACCTTGCCATCAAACTCTGTTAACTCGTGCTCTTATAAATTTCTATTAAAATAACTTTCTACTAATACCTTCAACAGTGATTCTTTAAGCAGCCTCTAAACCACTCATTCACCACACCTCAGATCCAAGGAAGGTTATGGAGCAGATCATCTTGTGTGCCATCGCATGGTATGTACAGGACAACCACATGATCAGGCCCAGTCAGCATGGGTTTACAAAAGGCAGGCCCTGCTCGATTAACCTGATCTTCTTCTATGACAAGGTGACCTGCTTAGTGGATGAGAGAAAAGCTGTGGATGTTGTCTACCTGGATTTTATTAAAGCCTTTGACAACATTTCCCACAGCATTCTCCTGAAGAAACTGGCTGCTCATGGCTTGGTTAGGTGTACTCTTCGCTGGATAAAAAACTGGCTGGATGGCTGGGCCCAAAGAGTTGTGGTGAATAGAGTTAAATTCAGTCGGCAGCCGGTCACAAGTAGTCTTCCCCAGGGCTCGGTATTGGGGCCAGTTCTCTTTAAGATCTTTATCAATGATCTGGATGAGCGGATCAAGTGCTCCCTCAGTAAGTTTTAAGATGTCACCAAGTTGCGCAGGAGTGTTGATCTGCTGGAGGGTAGGAAGGGTCTGCAGAGGGACCTGGACAGGCTGGATCAATGGGCCGAGGCCAATTATATGACATTCAACAAGGCTAAATTCTGGGTCCTGCACTTTGGTCACAACAACCCCAGGCAACACTACAGGCTTGGGGAAGAGTGGCTGGAAAGCTGCCCAGAGGAGAAGGACCTGGGGGTGCTGGTCGATTGCCGACTGAACATGAGCCGGCAGTGTGCCCAGGTGGCCAAGAAGGCCAACAGCATCCTGGCCTGTATCAGGAATAGTGTGGCCAGCAGGAGTAGGGAGGTGATCGTGCCCCCTGTACTTGGCACTGGTGAGGCCGCACCTTGAGTACTGTGTTCAGTTTTGGGCCTCTCAGTACAAGGAGGACATTGAGGTGCTGGAGCGTGTCCAGAGAAGGGCAGTGAAGCTGGTGAAGGGCCTGGAGAACAAGTCTTCTGAGGAGCAGCTGAGGGAGCTGGGACTGTTTAGTCTGGAGAAGAGGAGGCTGAGGGGAGACCTCATTGTGCTCTACAACTGCCTGAAAGGAGGTTATAGCGAAGTGGGGGTTGGTCTCTTCTCCCAAGTAAGAAGTGATAGGAGGAGATGAAATGGCCTCAAGTTGCACCAAGGGAGGTTTAGATTGGATATTAGGAAAATTTTTTTTCACCAAAAGGGCTGTCAAGCATTGGAACAGGCTGCCCAGGGGAGTGGTTGAGTCACCATCCCTGAAGACAAAAGACATGTAGAGACTTAGGGACATGGTGTAATGTTGGGCTTGGTAGCTCATGGGACTCAATGATCTTAAGGGTCCTTTCCTACTTAAACGATTCTATGATTCTATATAAACTGACAAAATTCTCTGATTTACATCATCCTTGGTTTTGACACATTACCTGTGGTGTTTTTGATAAAGACTGTCTTTCATGAACACTTTCCTATAATCATCCAGCAATGAACTTCTATTAAACAGAAGAGACAATCAAAACATTTGCTAGGAGATCCTGCACAGAGGTTGTTTACCAAACACTGTTTCAAAGTGAACATCATTATCATACTATTCTGATATAATATCACCATCCCTAATTACCACATGATTACATGTTTAATGCATAAAATATCAATCGTTGCCAATGAGCATAACTTGACTGTGCTTTCCAAAAGTAATACGCATCAAGACTTAGCACAGACAACTGCATCAAAATATTTGGCTGCATACAAAATTCTCAGTGGAAGTGGTTGCACAAAAAAATAATCTATTAGACTATTTTATACAGAAGCAGAGAAATTACCTGTGTTATTTATAGTTTCATTTGTTTATTTCTGGTGGCTTGTCAAAGGAAACTGTTTTGGAACTCTGGGAATGCTCCCATCAAAAATGCAGACTATCCAGTTATCAATCATTACAGAAGAAAACTGTAAAATTCTTAAAATTTCTTGCTTAGATTATCTGAGACTGAAAGAGGTAAACTGCAGTAATACTATGAATTTAGGACCTTTTAGTAATTTTTTTTTTCTTTTATATAGCTTATCTGTAAGCTTAAATATCTCTGTCATGTAAATTATTTTAAAATTTTTTTCATAAATTTTTCCACTTATAGTCTCAGATTTAACCCACTACCTTAAGCATGTAAATAAAGTTGCTTTTAGTTACATTTCGACTGTATGCTAAACCCAGTTCAAAATCTGAAGTTGCAATCATAAACTTCCTTCTTCATAATGTTAAAACCCCAGATCCAGTTTTAAACTGCTGTATCCAGACCTCTAAAGCCCATCATCTGCTCTGATATGTATCCTCATCCATGGGCTATTACAGGTTCTTTCTGCTGTGAATTTGCTCTGCTTCCCTGCCAAGCACATTAACAAGACAACACCTAGTTCTCAGACTCATCAGTACTTACCTGACACCTCACAAATTATCAAATGCCAGCTCAGGCACCAAAAACCAGAGGTCTCTGTAGAGTTTTAATCTAAACTGAAAATTAGTAGTAATGTGCCTACCTGTGGCTAAGCAAAAGACATGAAAAATTAATGTTTTATTGAGTGCTAAGAAAGGTTGGCTGAAAGGTTTGCTAGTTCTTCATTCCCCAGCTAAGTTTGAACTTGTGAACTTTCAGATTTAGTATATAGTTCCACGCACCTTTTCACTGGCAGCAAAGTTAGACAGAGACCCTTCACCTTCTTTCTTCTTATGTCTACGCCTTCCCCCTTTTCCCCTTCCCTTCTTTTTTCCCAGTTAATTAAGCTGGGTACCCACATGGTCCCATAAGCATTTGTGCTGGCACAAGTGTAAGGAGAAGGTGAACATAGCATGAAATTGCAGTCAAGCAGGAAGGGCTAGGAGAAAGCAGGAATTTCTAAAATGGGGTGCCAGAGAAAAAACATCCAGGAATTTTGTCCAGGACTTTCAGATACATTTACAGTGACATTTTATTTGGGATTTAACCTGGTACACCCCAATACAGAATGTAAGTTTCAGGCTCTCAAACCAAGGTTCAAAAACATTCAGACTCCTCACAATCAAAGGTCCTTTGGGAAAAAAAATTTAGAATCCACTAAAACTACAAAAAAATCTATGTATGTATGTTCTACTAAATATTTTTGGACTGTTTTTTTTTTTTCACTTTTGACTAACAAAAGTTGTTATGTGCCAAAAGATAAGGTAATGACTGATGGAGACAGACCAAATGATAAACTTCTTTTCATATCATTTCATATCGTCCTGTAACTAATATATGTTGTATAATATAATACTATGTTCTTTGGCTCACTTTTCTTCATATTAGACCGTAAAATTCCTCAAACTCGATGAAGCCATGTGTAGTGATAGGTGACTCTGAGGTATCATAAATCATATTGTCATGTTTGAAAGATCTCAGTATTAAGCCACTTTTAAGCTGCAGTATGATATCATTCAAAGAGCACAGAAAGATATCCTGAATGTAATACCTCTTTTAAGTATCACTTTGTTGCTCCATAGGTCAATTGTTTTTGATTGGCTAAACAGAACCTTAACATTTCAAAGGATCAGCACCTCTATGCTGAGAACGACAAGATTGACTTTTGTATTTCATTTCTGCAGCAGAAACAGGATTTTAGATTATGCTTTTATTCACTAATAAAAAAGGCCCCAAAGCATTTCACAATTAGGAAAATTAATTTCAGATCAGCATTTCTCAGGTTATAATTATTAATAGTAGATTTGTCTATGATTTTGTAAAACCTTTTAATGATAAACTTCGTGATTCTGAAAACTTTCTTTGTTCTACAGAATTTTTAATTTTTTTTTTTTTTTTAAATCCTAGCTCTTTTCTGTTTCTTTTACATATTGTCTACTATACTGCTTGAACATCTTTCAGGAAGTTGCTAAGCATGAAGAAGTTGCTAAGGAAGAATTAATGCAGAACTGCTCATGTTATCAGCACCGACCACAGCTGTATATACTCGAGTTAACTCCTCATTTGCAATGGAGACAGTTTCCTACAAGCCGTGGTTAGTTAGTCTCATTTTATTTTTTGGTTAAGCTGTAAATTCACAAAACAAATTCAGTTTTGTGCACACCTAGAGTAAAATAATAGATTATGCATAATTAAAGAAGGATTCCTGTAGGTGTTTGTTTCCTTACACCATTTTTCAATTATTTCTCATTCTAACTCGATTTAGGAGTGCAATATAGGTGTAATTAAGTAAGATTGTCATTTATTCAGTTCATATGAAAACTGAGACAAGCCCTTAATCAACTAGCTAATGCTGGAGTGAATTATAGCTATAATCTTCACTGAAATGAAAAAGCAGCAACATTATCAGCAGATTTTGATTAATTGGCTGTTAAAAATGCTTATTATCCTATGCATAGCATTAAAGATGCCCATTATGATTTATCAAATTCTCTATCTGTGTGTACATTCAGACTCTGAATGACTAGGTGAGAATAGATGTTTTTAATAAATGTCTTATGAATTGTATATAGGATATGCAATATAACCTCATTAGAAATCTTCATCCTTTTTTTCCCTTAGTTTGATCTATATGATTACTTTATTGGGTGAGCTCATTGTGTTAATGTTTTAGAAAGGCTTCCATTAATTTTGGGACATGCAATTGTGTAAATAAGCCAGTGAAGCTCAGCTAGATGTAGATATCACTTATCATCATCATAGATCAAAGAGAACTTATTCATGTTACAGACATAGGATTTCCCCTCACCCCTCTCTGTTTATACTGCAGCGAAGTAAGCTCTGCAAAGGATGTCTTTGTTTATTTGCCAGACTCTGGGCTGCATGTAATTTTTAGGAATCAAAAGTATTCATAACAATATTCATGTGTTAGTCCTATCCATCAGGTACTATTTTTATAGTGGGAAGTAAAGTTATTAATTTTGGTTTGTGATTACAATCAGTTATAAATTATCAATATAAATTATCAATAATCATGGTGAAAAATGAGAATAAAGTCTTAATTTGCAAGCAAGCTAGAGCAAACCACATACTCCAATACTCCTTGCTTTTTCTCCTAGCTCTCCACAAATCTCAAGGCTTTTCCAAACTTCCTTCAAGATCATTCCTTCTTCTCTACCCAAGGATGATGCATGATGCAGAATGATTCTATGATGTATCCCACATCAGTCACAGACACTCACAGAAGTATTCTGCCCAGACCTACGGCCACTTCGACACCTACTGAATGGCTAGGCTGTATGGATATTCGCTAGCAATCACACACTGACATACATGCCATCATACACTCCAGTTACTGGCACCTCAGACATATGGGTCCCTATGACCCATGATTGCAGCACTCAGACGCCCATATACACACATGCTCACAAAATAGAGATGCTCTCACCCACGAAGATCGTCAGAAATGGAATTTAATGACAAGATAGGACAGACTGCATTGACCAGGCAGAGAGCATGGCCAGACAAGCATACTGACCAGCATACACCACCAAGCCCTTTTATGCCCTTATCCCTCTATTTTCCAATTCTTGCTCTTCCCCAAAGTAGCCCAGTTCCTCCCTTTCCCCACCTTTGTTTTCTCCCCTAAACATCCTGTAATAACTTTGTAAAATCCCCAAATGCTATTCCTGATACCTCATAATATGTCCCATGCACCCTAGGCAGTAACCCCCCTCAGTCTGTAAGATTCTCCAGCTACCTCCTCCTCTTCTCTTAAGGTGCTGGGTAAGACCTCCAGCCCATGGGGCTGATGACCCTCCTTTGACAGACCTAGGAGCGGCTGAGGCAGGGTGTTATTTCGCTGACTGGGTAACTGGGGTTTCCCCCCCATGCTGTTTTGCCTTCTCTGGGATCCTTACTGTATGTAGAGCAAGACTTTTATCACATAAACTAACAATATGTGGAGTTTATTTTTAAATATTTTTAATGCTTTTTTTAGTTCTTACGTGTGCTTTTAGTGGTCCACATCAGCATTCTCAAAAGCCTTCCAGTTAAGCAGGGTGGACACTGATTTCAACCAAACCTTTCTGATGCTGCAAAACCTTGGCCAAAGGTTGCCTTTTGGCTTGCAGTACAAGCTGCTTCCCACCACTAGGGCTCAGCAGTGCTGCAACAATAGTCTTAACCCCAGACATCCCATCTTGTTATGATTGCAGATCTTCCTATTAACATAATAATTTTTTTCCCTCTGAAAACATACACCATATAAATGTATTGAGAAGTAATTGTGATTGAAGTACTTGGCCTTTTCTATTAGATGATTAATTTTAACAGTATGTGAGCAGTAGGATATATTTCCTGCTAGAAGCTCAGCAAGCAGCGTATAAAATCATTAGTTCATCTAAGGTGCAAGTAAAAATACCCCCCTATGCATGTCAAACAGCAACTTGAAAATGAGAACATATTCCCCATTCTCATAAGAGAAAGTAATTTTTTCTGCAAGAAAGTGAATAACTTTTGAGGAATGCTTGCACATATTAGAGAACATGTACTGGAAAATCATGAGCTTATTATAAAATACAAACCATTTGACATCATTTACAAAGAATGGAGCACAGGCAAACACAGTTTAAATGTATATGGCTTTATTTACATTACAGAATACTGCATTCACCTTGCCCTGTTCCTTTACTAACCTAATTCCATCTCTACCTGCTGTCTTTGTGCATCTGCCTCTCAATTAAACCTCACACCTGCAATGGCTTCAGCTTACTGACCACAGTCATTAACCCTTTCCAGTATAGCTGAGTTGATCAAGTTCTTGTGTGACTTACAAGAAAGAAAAAAAAAAGGAAAACTATTATTCTGTTACATATATTCCTGGTAGACAACCTGCTTTGTTTACAAAACAATTTCCCAAATACATTTACTGTTTAACAATTCAATAACATGATATAAAACATTATTTTGTCTGATGACACATCCATAAAATTATGACTATCATTGTTATTCCACTTTATAGAGACATAGAGAGATAAAGTGAGCACACATATCTACAGATTGAGATTGAGGGGTTACTTTTCTTGAGAACCAGTTCCTAACATTTACTACTTTAGGGAAAGCCCCAAACTTTTAATACAAGAAAGGTGGGAGGGGATATATTTGTTGCAAAGACACAGTCTTTTTGATGGATTTTAATAAAACTGTACAGAAAGTACAGCCAGAACAGCTTTGGATTCTGTTGGAGGAGGTGTGTAACTACTTTAAACCACAGGTTTAAAATATTTAGTGTCTCTTCAAATTTGAGTCACAGTTAAACAGTTTGGCTTTCATCTTCACCGTAGGCACTCTAGGCTGTACTGAGACAAAAGAAACATCATTATGGCTAAAATACTGAGGCTATTGAAGAGCATTGATATCAATGTCATTCTGGAGTTGTGTTGTTTTTCTCCAAAATTTGAAAAATTTCTGTTACATGTCGCAAGATTAGGACTTTGCCCGCTGTTATTGTGAAAAGTTTCCCCCTGTGAAGTAGAACAACTTGACAGTTAGCTGTTGCCCTTTTTCAAAGGGACCTGCTGTGATTTAGCATTGCGTTCTCAGCCTAATTGGTCAAATGCCAAATGTAAGGTGCTATATAAATGTAAAATATTGCAGTATACTCTATTAAATTGGGACAGGTTTTTTATTGAATACATCCCTGGTAACTAATTTAACCTCGTGATAGTAGATTGTAATGACTTCTTTTTAATTGGTTGATATTAGCATATATTCTGCAGAACAGCTATATGTACATATGTAGCTAATGTCAAATAGTTAAATAGTACTTTGACACAAATGAACTTTAAAGAAATCCTGTACCCTTTAAACAAATGATGAATCATGCTGTGTGGACCAAGATTGTACCCATAATTTCTGAGCACCTTGATTTTCTCAAATTAAAATGGAAAGTTCTCTTATAGGGCGTATGGGAGGCTGTTTTCTGGAGAAGTCTAACTAAAGATCATGGAATTTACATACTTTACATACTCAAAAGTATAAGTTAAAGAAAGTGTCCTTTTCTGTTTGAAATTCATCAGACACCCTATGTTCACTCACTCCAATAACACTTCCACCCTTACAGCCTGTTACAATGACTCCTCAGGTAGGTCTTCAGATCTGTAGTAGATCCAGAAGTGCAAAGCTGTTAAGCATTAATATGCTGTTAAAAAAGAAGGTGAGTCACAGCTGAGTTTCTCAGTGTGCTATTTGGATGACAAAGCTGATGTAAAAAACTCTTGCCACATGCTGCATTTCATTGTTCACTTGGTTGTGCTAGTATAATTGTGTATGGACCCCATTGTAAACAAGGTTACTGAAATGATTGAATTTAAAATAAATCTGCAAAAGGAAAAGGTTGTTTTTAATAGAGATTAAGTCAGTAATCATCCCTGGAGTCCCATAAGTAGTTATATTGACACAGCTGGTCTGATGATGAATCCCAGTTCAGGCATGAGCAGTTTTGGATGGCTTTGTTGTCAAAGCCACCCTGTTGTGAATCAGTAGCCTGAAGAACAACATGGCAAACTGCTCCCGAGTGTTCCTAGATGCTAGTTATCAGTTTATGGATGAGATGAGAATAAATTACTTAATGGAACATGACAGAGACCCATAAATGCTATGATAACTGCTGATTGGTGCTGCCTTTTAAGAGAGGAAAAAGCATGTTGCTGTAATTTGGGCTCTGGATTCAGCTGGGATGCAGGAGCTATTATGTTTGCTTCTTAACTCAGAGCAGGACTAGCTGAAGCTTTCCTCCCCTGTTTCATCTAAAGAAGAGTCAGCAGCAGATACTTTCAACTGAAAGAGAATCTGCCTGGCTCCCAGGAATGCTTGGTAAGAAGAATAAGACTCCAAAGGTGGAGTTAATATTAGCTTTGGGGGTGTTAACTACCATGTCCGATGTGAGACCTGCCTCTATGGCTGCATGACTGGCAAATCAGTAGTCTCAATAAGTCAAGTTTTAGGCTTAAACCCAGTTGGAGTAAAGTGTGAACTTAACCCCAGATTGTCAGTTGCAGTGTCTGAGATGATTGTTATTAGTTGGTATAAGTATCCTCCATAGCCCAGTTTTTGTCTACTCTTGACATGTGTCTACTCTTGACATGTGAACTTTTCAGGGTAAGGAAGAGTTTGTAGCAGAAACCCTTTGTGTAGAAAAATGAGTACATTGTGACTACAACTATGAGGAAAGGAGGGTGGGTTTTTTGAAAAATCACAGCTCATTACAATCTCCCACAGGGAAATTCTAACTGGGAGAGAGCAGAAGTGTTGGTGATAGACTTTTCTGAAAAGATGGTCACATATTTGGCAGCTAAATGACAGTTATCAGACCTGAACTCTTTAAACAGTCTGATCCACAGACAGACAATATTTATTTGGTCATCTTCCTATTATGTTAGCTTGGATGGAAATGCATACTAGCGTAAGGTTTCCTGTAATTTACACAGTAAATAATATATTACAAACAAGAATTTCTTCTCAATTTCTATTTACAAATACATGTACTTGTTCAGGCATGTTCTGGTTTCCTTTTTTAAATGCTGATTGAGATTCATAATACAGATAAAGATAACTAGGAAAAATCATTAAGTCAACAATTTTGAAGCATTGAGCACTTTTGGTTTTAGATTATCTCCACTGTGAAATGATTCTGCAGCTAAGATGAAATTTAAATATTGAAAGGTCTGATAATAATAGGTTTCTAAGTGAAAATGGTCTTATAAGAAATGTAAAATAGAATCACATTCATTACTGTGGAGACAGTTTTACCACCTCCTGAATTGTTTTCACTGTATACATATTTCTCTGGCATATTGAGCCAGCTCAGCACACATAGCATACAAAATGTCTGTGTTATTTAAAAGACATGTATAGCCATAGCCTACTCTTGTTATTAATTAAATTTCCACTTTTCTAGTCAGCAAATGATCATTTCCTGACCAGGAAATTATTTGATTCCCAATTCTATAAAGAAATCATAACCCCACACTTTCATGTGCAGTACAGTCAAAGTAGAATCTTATCTATCAGGTACTTTTCCTTCTTTTTCAAGTAATTATTAATGGATCTCAAGGTCTTAACGGAGTCTAAGTATTTGTGCACACAAAGTTAGAAGACAGATATTTAGTGAAATAACTCCTACAAGCACTTCCAAATCTGGATTTCTGTGGGACCTTGATCAATGAGAAATCTGTAGATTTCATTTGAATATCATCTCTGTTCTACATAGGTTGAAACCTTTTTTTCCTGCAGTTGTCTGTTTTACTGGCAATAAGTTATATTTTTGGTGCCAGCAATAATTTTTCTCAATATAAAGAATGTGATTAGCCTTCTTGTCAGTGAGTATGTCAAATTTTTCTCTCTCTGTAAAAAGAATACATTTATCCATATTTGTCTCTTTGCATTTTTCTAATTTTTTTCATTCCATTCTTTATTGCTTTTTGTACTTCTTTTTCTCTATGGACAATTTTACCATTGTCTCTGAGTGGAGGTGATCCCTAGGGAGGCATCAATAATGTGATTCTTCGTGTCTTCTTTCATGTTTTTGTACCAACATTAGGGAAATGAAACAAAACAGGGTTTCTGATCATTTCAGACTGAGAGCTAGCAGCTGAGGAAATAATTATTGTCACTCTGCTTATTGGCAGAATAATTTTTCTTGTAACTTTCTTTGTCCGTGATTTTAGAAAGGATCAGAACTTTAGAAAGGATCTCTACCTTCATGTCCCCATACCAGAACTGAATAAAAAAGATGCATTGATCAAATGAAGAAAGCAAAAGACCTGGAAGCAGAAGCCAAACAAATAGTAATGATGAATATTTTTTTCTTTCTTTTTTAACATTGAGAATTATTGACAAAACACCATATCAAGGGGAAAAAATGCTTCTTCTCACTGCTTGTTCTTCCTATCCAAGTCTGGAGACTTTTATTCTGGAGCTATATTGTAATTCAAAGTACTTTGTTGGGCTCAGAAGTAACTGGATGGAATTAGAAGAACTTGTTTACATAGGCAATCAGCTGGGCAATGACAGTGGTGAATGGTGAAAGAAAGCAACTACAATGGTATTTTGTGTGGAATGGAGTCAAGCTACTGTTTGAGGTTGTCTACTGGATTTAAGCTTCTCAAGGTAGATGAAAGGGAATGACATTTTGTAGATATTGAAAGGGTTTAGGGTTGAAACTTGCATTTAATTGCACTGTGATGTTAAAGCTAAAAAACAACTGTAGATGTCTGGGAGCATGAATTTAAAAACCAAAGTCTTAATGGAGTGTTGGTAACCTTAATCTTAAGTATGTAAAGGGTTCTGAGTATCTGTGTTTTGATCTGAGGTGCTTTCATTTGCCTTGAATCCTCAGTAAGAGAGATGTGTCTCTTTTTTGCTCAGCTTATAGCTTCACAGGAAAAGCAGGGTAGAATTTCTTTCCTTAAACTTTCTATTATCTACTTCATTATTTATGTGACTTAGTATCTCTAACTTCTCTGTAAGGGTGTATGGGGCCAGGGCACTACTAATGCCATTCTAATTCAGTTTAGTTTTCTTGAGTTTTCCTGTGGGCAGCCATTTGAAATGTCAGGTGCTTTGTTTTTCCTGTTTCATCTCAATAATGCTTGGAAACTAGAATGTAATGTGCCTCTCTTGCTTTGAGAAAAATGTTTGAAGAACATTTTAGCAGTTCCAATACCTCACCTTTTTTCTGTCTTTTCTGAACTGATTTTTCTTGCAACAGCTTTTCTACCTTTGATACTCTGTTAGGTCACCTTGTTATATTAATGACTGTGGAAGGCGTCCTCACTTCTGTTTTTTAAAAAAGGAATCACTGGAAGATATAGCAGCAGTCATGGAATCTCTACCACCTAAATATCTAAAAAAAGTTGCTAGGGGAAATTATTCCAATTTTTATCATGTGAATATTCTCATTACAATAACACTTCCTTTTTTGTTGGTTTTATTTGACTATTAAGATACTATATAGGAAGTATGTGTACAACACATTGGAACATAAAAGGATTGGTATAATATGTGAATGGTCTTGATGCATCAGTCAACAGCATAAATGTGACTATTCTGCTGAATTTGGTCTTGAGTTAAAAATGGTTGCAAATTTTTATTGTGTTTTTTGACTACTTTGTCTTCCTTAAAAATACATATGTAACCTTGTTACCTGTTATGTATGTCAAACCTGGTGTTTCTTTAGTCAATATTCTAAATAAAATGGGCACACTGGACCACAGAGGATAATTTAGAGAATTTTAAACATCCCGGTCAGGTTAATGCTTCATGTAGCTCTATTGATGAATCTCTCCTGCTCAATCCACCTTGTGATTAATTGGTAAAGAAGAATAGCAGAAAACTCATCAGAGACTTGATCCTGCATATTCACTATGTGAATTGTAGCTTATAAGTTCACCAGCAGCATCACTGGTTTCCATGAGATCATATAGCACAATTACTTGCATATGTGGACCCATTTATGGGAACAAAAGGTTTGTTCTGTAAATAACAACAGAAATTCAAAGGTAAATGCTGTGATCTACCCTTCTGATAGAATACTTGTGGGCAAATATTAACCATGGAAACTGCAACTATTAATAATTTCTGTTTGAGAACTACTTAAGGTTTTTGAGTGTGTTTGGCTTGACTTCCTATGTAAAACAGTCTTAGCGTTTTGTTCTAGCATTCCAGTATCAAGGACCAGAACAAGTGGTTGCACCAAACATATTTTTCTCATAAAAAGATTTCAGTCTTCCTCTAAAGTGATAAGTCACTATCTTACCCTTTGACAAGTTTGTTTCAGTGGTGGCTTGGTCTCCCTATTTTAATTAAATTTTAAAAGTCACATATTTAATTTCATCTTCCTGTAGTTTCAGCTAAACTATTACCTGGTAGATCAATATTAAAATAATTTCCATTGGTTTGAATCAGAATGTTCATGTAAAGCTACTGGAGGTAGTAGAGAGTAGGAATATACTTGTAATAATAGATCAGATTGTGGTTGCCAGAGAAATAAAACAAATGGCAACATAAATTTCAGTTGGTTGTCACAAAACTGAAAAATGACCAATATTAGAATTTTGCATTCTTGCTCTTCTAAGATTTAAAAAAAACTTCTGTCAGTAATGATATAGTGCATTGCTTCTTTTTGTTAAGGGCCTTATAAATTTGATTAATGATGCTTCCATGAAATAACAAGCAAGCGTTAAAACCTGCATTCTTCCCCTTTTATTTTTTTGATACTGACATTTGGTGTTGATCCAAGCAAAAAGTATATTTCATCTTCTAAATACATGTAATGGAATGAATTTTAGAAAGCAACAGCTATACACAACCACTGATTATTTCTTTACTTATACATAATATATGTACTGCATATACAGAATATCTACTATATTTGTTTTCGGAACAATTAATTCAATGTTTATTGAAAACTAGATATTTTTCAAATAAAATTACTTCCATTTCTTTCCTGTGAAAGGGCTGGTGCTCACACTATTATTATTTTGTTGTTGTTGTTCTCTTGTTATTTCTTTTTGCTAGACTGATATAAATGACCTGGAAACATTTAAAGCCTTTGTCCTGCTGTCTTTAGGAACAAGTTAATTTGTGTGGCAGGCTATCACAACCTTCAAATGGCACATATAAAAAAAGTAGAAGCTTCCCCCTTACATCAACATGTGTTCCAGCCTTAAAACTTTTTTTTTAATAAAATGTTCATTTGAGAGTGGGGGGCCTAATTCAATGAACCTATAAAGACTCAGAAAATTTCATGGACCAAACACATACACGTTTAAAGAAAGTACATTTAGTTTATCACATATAAGTAAACAAATTGTCTTACCGCCTAAGAATATATTCATAGAACAAATGAGTCCGGAGGTCTTAAACACTGAAAGTCTGCTGAAAATGGGTTCTGCTTTTCTTGACATGAAAAAATGGAGGTGCTGAGATTAAATGAACCATTATTAGGGTCACCATCATCTTTCACAGGTACTACGAGTATGTTTGTGCACTTCACCTTCATCGATGCCTAGATGCAACTATTTATTTATACAATTCATCAACTATCTATAGTGCTTAATTAAGTCAAGAATGACTGAAAACTTTGTTCTCGTCTTACATTCAGTTAGACCACTTTTTTTGATTGTTGACTAAGCAATGGGTGTCTGATTTCTGCCTTAGAAAAAATATTTAAGCTTTAGAACACCTTAACTTTCAGCAGAATTACATAGATTACGCTATACAGACTTAAAAAGAAGATCCTTTATAAAGACACAGCCACTGGAGAAGGTGGCATTCTGTGTATGTTCTTNGTGGGCATGGGGGTGTTGGGTTGATGGTTGGACTCGATGATCTTAGAGGTCTTTTCCAACCTTAGTGATTCTATGATTAATGTGATACTTTATTGATAGAACACATCAAACATGAGGCAGTCCCAGTCTCAGTCCCTTCTGCCTCAGAACTGAAAACTAACTCTGAAAGGCCATGAAAGTACCTTAACCTAACAATCAGTTGGGTATTTTGTGTGTTGGAGCTACCCAGTACTTCCCTTTAAACTATTCACTTTGAACGGCGTACTTGAATGCTTATGGCAGTTTAGTAAGGTGTGAAGTGTAGGGGTGAAACCGTAAATATGCTGTGATGGTGTATGGGGTGTCAGTGCCCGGGGTGCTGGCAGCTGGAGGCAGCAGGGCGGCCTCTGAGGAGAGGCCTGGGCTGCTCTGTGCTGGGCACAGCTGGTTCCAGATGGGACCCACCGCAGGGCCCAGCTGAGCCTTTCAGCCAAGCTGGTGGCGCCTCTGGGAAAATGTATTTAAGAAAGGGCAAAACGCTGCATAAGCAATAAGAAGTAAGGAAAAGAAGTGAGAAACAGCCTTGCAAGCACCAAGGCTAGAGAAAAAGCAGGGGAAAGAGGTGCTCCAGGCACTGGAGCAGAGATTCCCCTGCAGCTGATGGAGAGATCATGGCGGAGCATGCATCCGCACTGCAGCCTGTGGCGGACCCTGTGCTGGAGCAGGTGGATATTTCCTGAAGGGATTGAGGCCCATCGAGAGCCCATGCTGGAGCAGGTTCATCCTGAATGACTGCAGCCCAGGCTAGAGAACGGGAAAAATGTGAGGATGAAAGAGCAGCAGAAAACTGCTATGGACTGACCCCATTCCCCATCCCCCCTCCAGGCAGAGTTAGCAGAGTTGGAAATGAAGGAATGAAGTTGAGCCTGGAAAGAAGTAGGGGGGGATTGGAGGAAAGATGATTTAGTTTTTATTTTTTACCATCAAAGTCTATTTTTAATTGGCAAGAAATTAAATTAATTTTTCCCTGAGTCAAGTCTGTTTTACCTATGACACTGGTTGGTGATAAATGAACTCCTTGTCTTTATCTGAACCCATGAGGTTTTCCATCTCAATTTCTCCCCCTGCCCTGTTGAGAAGGGGGAGAGAGAGAGTGTGGGTTGGTGAGCATCTGGCAGCCAGCCAAGGTCAACCCACCACAGATGGTTATGTCATTTACGTCAAAGGGTTTCATTTACTGCTCTGCAGAGCACTTATACAAAGTTGTTGTTTGGTCCTCAGAAACTTTGGTGGCAATACATTTTGGTTTTCCTTTTGGAATTTGTTTATTTGCTTTTTGCAATTTGCTTTGCCCCGAATAGGACAGATATAACTGTTCAAAAAAAAAAAAAAAAAAGTCTGGGGAGCTAGATATGCTGACTTTGTCTATGCTTTTTAAAAACTTTCATGAAATATTAATTTCTCTAGACCTTATTAAGCTGTGCTCTGCAGCAGATCTTGTTCACCTGGATTTTTGTGAAAGTTTCCTGAATGTAAATTATTTCAGACAGAATATTACGGGTTGAGTGAACTGGAATTTTCCAGTGCAACTTTGTCTTGATCTCCAGTGCTTATATAATTAGCTTAATCCCAGACTTGCCATAGACTTGACATGTTTACCCATATTAAGTTCACTTATATGGGTAACGCTCGCACACCACCTCTGAACCAGCAGACAGTAACTGGCTGCTGAGAGGCACAGAGGATGAATGGCTTGAACAGGTTTTTGAACTGCTTCTCAGCTGTTTCCTGGCTCTGTGAGCACTTACAGTCCATTTCATGGCAAAATTAAACATTAGTTCAAACCGACACTGGAGGTAGTTTGAGACAACATGCTTGACTTTGCTTTGAAACAGTCACTTACAGCTAAGAGGGATCTTGCTGCCTCTCAACTGCTAGCTGGTGCTGGGTAATTGAGACAGTTTCTAACTGCGTGAGTACCTTTCCTTCAGTCTCTACCAGTATAAATCACCTCTTTCTCATTCCAGCCCAAGCTGCTTCAGAGAAGCACCCCCATGACCAGGCACCTGTCCCTGCTGGGATTCAGCAGACACCATCAGCAGCTGCTGCTCCTCAGAGGTGCCGAGCAGAAGGTGGTAGGGTTTGTGCAGTGCTGGGCACCCCCTCCTCGCCTCTGTGGAACAAACTGTGAGTAGAGAAAGTCAGAGGAGGCTCACGTAGACACTGGCTTCCACAGAGGGGTCACACTGACAGTGGTAGTTTCCTTTGGGCTGAAGCTGATGGCAGATGGTGTAAACACTGCTCCCAGAGGCTCTGCAGTTGGTTTGTGCTGGAGCTGGTCAGAGCAGTACCATTGACACAGCCTGTTACTGAGTTACAGTTACTAACAGCTGAGAAATGAACAGCTTCCTAAGCTGCTTTGCAGCTGAAGCCTGTGGTGCACAGCCTTGTTCCGCTTCTTTTGCATTCATGGGTACACACAAAGAACAAGGATGGTAAGCTCTGTCACGAGGCCTGAGTACTGATGTGATTTTTCGTGCTATTTACTTAACTCACAGTTACCCTGAGCTAGTGCATTTGCTGCTTTGATATTTGAGACGTTGATTCTCAAGCGTGGGTAGGTGTGTGGGTCTTATTCTAGATAATATTCCCACTGAGGGCTAGAGTCGTGTGTCTAACTGCTGAATGCACACTGGACAAAGGCTGAAGATATGTGATTTGGACCTTATAAAAAAATACTTTATCGAAGATAATTATCAGAGGAAAACCCACAGTCCTTTTCAGTAACACTGTCTCTCTTCTATTTTGAGGTGCCCCATGTATTATGAAAGGAGCCTACAGACTCCTGAATGTGAGATATCCCTTCTTGAGACACATGTATTTTCCATTCTGTTGTTCCATAAGAGTGCACTTCCATGTTCGTACTACCAGTGAGGGACCCAGCCGAACCATGAAATCTGGCAGTTTTTCAGAGACTAAACTGGTACATTTCCATGAGAGTCTGAACTGCATGAGCCTTGCAGAGTATGGTGCTCTCTAACAGACAAGTCTGAAGTTACACTCATACAAAATGGCAGCAAGCATACTGATCTCAGATTGAATTGCCTTGAGCATCGTGACCACACTTTTTAGAAAAAAGTAAGAGGGCCAAATTATTTAGAGATAATGGATATGCAGGATTAGGCGATAGATTATGTTTGCCTGCCTCTTCAGGGTTAGATTCAGCTGATTTTTCTCTGGAGAGAAGAGAAAGATGAAAATAACTGCTACGTAATAATCCCCTTTTAAGCATTGAGAGGTGCGTGCCATGTGCGTTAAAATACCAAAAGAAAAATTTTGCATAGTCCAGGAGTTTCAAAATATAATGTTCATTCTAGAAAATAATTAAATCTATGAGCACAGACATATAGGTGAAATTCTAGTTGTGAGTGTTTGGATAGTGGATGATAGGAACATTGGCTAAGTCTTTTTGTGTGAATCTGTATGTCTCGCAGCATATTCCATTACTGTTGGTGCTTTATTTGACAAGATACTGCTGATGGTCTTCCTCTGATAACAGGCCACGGGAACATAACTTGCATTCTTTTGGGAGGATTTTATGACACATGCCCTAACTAGCACTTATATTGGTTTTCTTACAGCTCAGAATATGCGCCCTTGCTCAGTTAGAAAGTTAATTCTCTGCTAGCCCTTAGAGAGAAGTTTGATTGTCAGATTAGATGAAGTGCACATTACAGAATGGGACTGCAGTAGAAAAACAAGACCAATGAGTGCTGGACTGGTGCCAACATTTCAGAAGTAAAGATGCTTAGTAGAAAGTAAGGTTTGTCCTTCTCTTCTTATATCAAGAAAATTTTGATGTCATATTTCTCACTTTAAACAGCGAGAAAAGGAGTTTAGTTTTAGTTGTGCTTGGCATATTCATCTTGAGTTTGTGTCATTAGGAACTCTGGTGCTTATCACCAGAGTTGTAAGTTTTGATAAGTTTAGTTGGAAGTTTTTGATAACTTCTTAGCCAAAAGGAAAAAAGGTTGGTTTTGATGAACTGATCTAGAAATTATTTAAATTTTCAAAATGGTCCAGCTAGATTACATTTTTTCAGACTTTTTCTTTAAATGAAAATTCTAAGATTCTCATGTCAAAATGAAAATTGTAAATTCTGGCTAGTTGTAATAAAAAAATTAAAATAACCTCATGTAACATGCACAGAGAAACGAAATATTTGCAATTAATTCACCTATTTTTTCTTTTCTACTGTTTTCCATTCTTTTTCTTTTAATTTTGATCTGTAACAGGAAAACCTTTATGAAGTCTTAAAATTTCTCATGATGGAGACCTAATTTTCAGTGGGCTCTTCTTGGAATTTCTTAAATTGAGTTTTTGCAATTTTCACATATTCAAACTCAAATATTAGTTTTTTAATTTTTCTCATAACTTTTTGGGTGTGTCTTTTGAAACATCTTCTCTAGCTCTCATTTAAGACCTAAGGGAACACTAATGAGAACAGAGGTTGAATATATTGAAAATTTGGGGTAGTATTCAAACATAAGGAACTCAAAATCACTAGAAAGCCTACACTTATTCTGTATATTGTGTACTGAAATAGGCTAAGTTAAGTCACTAAATGATACACATAAGTCTGGAATACATTTTTGGGAAATCAACCTAGTAATATCTTTTTCAGTATATAAAAAGACAAAATGCAGTATCAACACAGCCTGATGTAACAAAATAGACCCATTGCCTGATTCAGTTTCTCATGAATCAAAACAAAATACACTCTGTGAGGCTGCAGTGCCCTCCTAAGAAAACAGCAGCCAAATGAAGTCACATTTGAAAAAAAATATTTTGGTTCAACATACTTACGTGTTTGATGGCTGTTCACTGTACATATTTATCAAAGTTTCAATTTATTTCAATGGCCTGTAGAAATAAATAATACACAGGTAATTATTTTTCCCTCCCAGACTCCCTCCTGTATCCCCAGCAGCACCCAGTCAGCCTCCTGCAGCAAAGCTCCCATTCATGCTGTTCCCTGCCATCAGCGTCCTTGGGAACAGAGAGCCACAGAGGTTTGAGTGTTTATCTGGCAGCAACACTGAAGGTGCTGCTGAAGCGTTATTTTAGAAACTCACTACCCTATGGTATATAGTAATTTACAGGAATTTGAAAAAAATCCCAGCATAACACAGCTTATATAAATACTTTGATTGAAAACTTTCAGAACCAATTTCATTCTGAGGAAATGACTGTTCTGTCTTGCCTCTGTATATATTCTTTAATAGTCTTCTAAAACTTCTGACAGAGCATGAGATTATTTTCTGAAGAAGCTGGAAAATATTTACAGACTACTTGAAACCACTGATTGAATCTGAAGGCTTGAAACAATTACGCACTGTGATAAGAAAAGGATAAACTTTTAGTATTACCAGTGAATGTGTAAATAAATAGTGAAGTAATTTAAAGGAAATGCTCTTGTGGGGTGTTTTAAAAGAGTAACAAAACACATTTTGGGGGAAAGGGAACGTTTTTGATCTTTCTCAGCTAAAAGGCTGATTTTAGAGGAAGAGTTGTTTGTCCTGCAATGTATACAGAGCAATCCTTCAAAATACTGGTACCAGAATCCAGGACCTTCCAGTATCAACCTCTATCGTGAGACCTAAAGGATCCTGTTTGTGTAAGTGCAAACTGAATCACATCCTAAGCCTGCTGCCTGGGAAAAAAACAGCCAGTAGCTATCCTCTGTTGACCAGCTGTTCTCAGAAATTATATGTATTCCATGCAATATATATATGTTTTTTTCCTTCTGACAAAAATGTGTTTGTGTTTCAGCAAGCAGTATTTCAAACGTTGCTGTTTGTCCAGATAATATCTAGTTTCTTGTATTTTAAGAACAAAAAAAAGTAATAACAAAAAGCATGAATTAATTCTTTTAATAAACATTCAGCTTATTCAAGTGAAGGCTTTTTACCTACACAATACGCAGAATTCAAGGATGTGACAAACAAGGCTGTGATGACTTTCACAACTGAAAACTTAATCTGTTGCAAAATTAATCACATATTTGATTACACAAAAGAACGAATACGTTCTGTCATGTATTCTGCAGGGAAAAAAAGAAAAAGGTAATTAAGACAACATCTCATGTAATGCTTACCTGGTAAATTTCTGATTATTCATCTGTGAAAGGCCATTACTGTTAATGAAAATGTACCATATAGTATGATGTAGCTATAGGCATCTTCATTTAATTTTTCAATACCTTACTGTATTGGAATTCATGACACCTTTAAACTGAATGAAAGCATAGACATCTAATCATTGTTTGGAGAAAAACTGATAAATAAAGATGAAGCTTAAAAATTGTCCAGGCCTTAAGATAGCAAAATAGTGTATTATCACTGATCTTGATGAGCAGCTGAGAGGATCAGTAAGAAGCATTATTAATATCAGCTACAGAAGCAAACAAAACTTAGACTTTTATTCATTCAAAGCCCTGCACAGCTTTGACTAGACTTTCATCTACACTGATTTGGCTGTTTGCACTAATCTCCAATGTCATTCAGAATTTCTTTTCCATGTTTGCCCTTTTACCCTTTTTCATTGCTCTGACTTCTCCTCATTTCCTTTTTCCTCCTCTGTCAGTCTAGCTTCAACTAGCTCTAAGTACCCTTCATCCTATTAAAAATGTGAATTAAAACATTGTTGCAGCCATCAGATAATTTATTCTGTCTGCTTTTTTCTTCTGCCTTACTGTGTTTGAATTGTTTTAGCTCACAGCCCTTTCAGACAAAAACCTGTATTTCTCCAAGCAAAGGATCTAACATATTGGAGAGCTGTGCTATGTTGATCCTTAGTTACAACCCTAAGAAGCATGATTAGCATCCATAATAATACTTGGTGTCAGCTTGAATTAAATACAGTCTGTGTTTGACATATGCTCATTTTATAAGTCCATAGGAATGAAATTTACCTTAAAGAGAAGACTATCACATAGGTACTGGAAAGCTGATATGTTAATAATTGAAAATGACTTATCTCAAAACTAACATTTACGGTCTTATAGCACAGAGCAAGATTTTTTTATTCCATGCCAAGAGTGTATATATCTGTGTATATCTCTGCATACATAAATGACACCTACATTTGAAAGTATAATTTCAGAACCAACTAGATCACAAATTACATTCCCAAGACCTTTTAAAAGTAGAGGTTGACTTAATATCTGCCAGGTGTTATTCTGAACATGTATTTTGTGTTACAGAACATGGGCATGTAACTAACTGGGTTACATACAAACCAAATCTGTTAGAATCCACCATCCAGCAATTCACTAAGGATGTGGACCCAATCCCACTGAAATGCATAAGAATTTCACCATGGGCTTTCAGTTGATATGATGCTGTGAATAATGAGATGGTTCTGGGTTATACACATTTCATTAGAAATTTTATATCATGCTGTTTTTTTTATGAAGACCGTATTGTACACATTATGAGGTAGACTGAAAAAGCATGTCATTATTTGAGACAATAAAAACAACTAGTACAGTATGTCTGTTTTTTTTTTTTCTTTATCATGAAGCATGGGGAATAAAAGAACTTCCCTTGTAATGTAGGTGTATCAGTGGTCACCATCCCTGGAATGGCTGAGCACGGCATTCATTTACAAATTTAGGCTGTGTATTATTATATGGCATAACAAGAACTGTGTTTGAGCAAATATGAGCCATTGTCTGGGAATGCTTGTAAGAAGAGCAGAATACAGACAGAACAAGGCAGGAAATTTGGGTTTCTTTATAGCTTACTTGGAGAGGTTTCCCCTGGGTTCTAAGACCAATGATATGCTGAGTATGTTAATTCAATTTAGTATTATATCATTATTGGTGGAGGTAAAATAATGATGCATTAAATTCAGGATAAACTATAATGGAAATCCAATATTCATTATATGTTATTAAAACCAAGTAAGTTCATTATACCACTAAAATAAATCCCAAAGAAATTCAGGGAACAATTGTTAAACTCCTATTTTAAAGTGTCATCAGTTGAGTTAGTCTCTGTAACTAGAGATTGTTCTTGATCTCTTTCCAGAAGCAACCAATCCTTTAACCCTCCTGGAGGAAAAACATTTCAACATAAGGAAGTAAGCCTCCTCCCCTTTCAAAATAAAAGTGTCTTTAATATAGTAAATTATTTTTCTGTGAGGGTGACTTAGGACTGGCACATGTTGCCTAGCAGGGTTGTAGAGTTTCCATCCTCAGAGATATTCAAGAGCTGTCTGGACACTGTCCTGGGCACCCTGCTCTAAACGATCCTGCTTCCGCAGGTGGGGTGGACAAGATGACCTCCAGGAGCCCCTTCCAATCTCAACCATTCTGTGATTACATGATCTTACATTTTGTTGTTGGAATCACCTTCCTATTTCCTCTGAAATTTCTCAGGTAATATATGTATTGCTCATTGTGCAATGGCAAGAAATCCATAGCTGTACATGGTGAGAAGAAAGGATTTGGGGACATACCAGCTGCTGGTAACATCCAAACTGGAGTCAGTACTTATGCTTCAGAAAATGCTTTCTGCTAATAGAGACTGGGAGAATTACTATGTTATTTGAAAGAAGATCTGCTGTAGGTATTTAGAAGGATATTAATAACTGTAAATGAGGATGTTTTACTGTGGCTTCATTCATGTAAACATCCTTAGCATAAGAAAGTTTGATTTTTACCATAGTTTGTTCTTCTAACATGTTAAGATCTTAAAATATTAATCAATGTTATCTTTTGCTATTTATATATGAGGATACAAGAAAAATTATGAAATAAAGTGTGGGAGATTTAAGAAAGACACTTTCTGTATGTGGTTTCATAGAACAGTCAATCTGACACTTCTTATGTATAAGGTCCTGCTGTATCTGACATTTATTGTGCCAAATCTTCACTTTGATATCCAAGAGAAATAGTTATTATAAAATCTGGTTTAAAATCTATTTTGTATATGCCAGTTTCTAAATAAAATGTTATTTTGGGCTAAATCAAAGCTTCTTCACTGGCATGCTGAAAAGCACCCCTCTAAGCAGCATGTCTCTGCCAGATTTCAGCTTCCTAGCCCCAGCTACTTCTGTGCTAGTTCTGTTTGCAAAAAGTGGCAGTGAAATACATGACAACAAAAGTGTTTTGTTCAATAATTGTAATTTCATTCAATCTGAACTGTTTCAACTCCCCCTTCTCATGTCCACAACATTTTCTTTGAACAGATACCAGCTCTTTATATTTGGATAGGAGACAGAGAAAGGCTAAGAAAAGATTAGTGGAGGAAATGTCAGGCAGCCTTTACTTTTCCAGAAATACTTTCACTGAAGATATTTGAGTATAAAATATATGCAATGTCCATGGTGCCTCCTTTTCCAAAATGAGGACTTGGTACTAGAGCCACCTTTTTATCCAGATGGAAGGAGGAGCTCAACACAGACTCTTCAGAAGCATCTCAGCTCATTCATAAATACACATTAAAAGTTCTTAGTGGCTTACCAGTGATCTATTTTCTTTCAATGCACACAGCTTCTCAGAGGTCTCTGCATTCCCAAGTGAGTGAGGTCTTGCTCTGCTTGGAAAACTGTCAGGAGATAGCAGGGTCCTTATGGCTATACCTAAACTAGTAGTGTAGGCTACATTTCTGGATCTAGGTGAGTACTGTGATCTGTACTGGAGCTGATTTGATCTAGGTGTGCACTAGCCTTTTCCCACTCCTTGAGAGAGAAGGAAGCAAAGGCAGTGGTATAGAAAGACTGCACTCTAGGCATGAGTCTCCTCTGGAGAAACAGGGCCCTGGGATCTTGGAGAGCTGCACCAAGAGCAAGCTCTGGTACAGCATCTGTTTGACTTAGCCTGACAGCTTGAAAGGTCTGCTGCTGTAAGCATAGGAAACTTTTCGTATGCAGAAGTGTTATCATGACTCTTATTTCATTCTCCAAACCACACCCTAATTTAGGTTAGATTTATTGGTTTTGCTTTGTTTCCTTTTAAGAACTATCTGGTAGGTCTAAAAGACTTGAAAAAGACTAGTCAGTGTGCTCCATTATTTGAATTTCAACATCTGGCCTATTTTAGCCCTGAATATGCTGTAATGTGAGAAAGACCAACTGATGTCCAGACAATAATGAAAAAAAGCTCTGACTACTTAAATATCACTGATAATAAACCTTGGGGACTGTTGTATGCTGTTTCTGCTAGGTGAACAACAGCTGCCAAGTCTGGGTTCAATGAATTATATAAAGCAAATAAACCTTTCGTATGGTCAGATTGTTGTTTATTCTGTCAAGTTACTGGATTGGGTAAACTTTTGTCTTTTTTTTAGTAGGTTCTCTATAATTTTCCCATTTCATAGTGTGTTAGTTGTTATGGAAACATTTGTCATTGGCATGAGTTAAGCATAGTCATAGCCACATGAGCAAAATAAAACTGTCTTATATATTAGTTGAACATTTATGTAAAGGTTTGAGAGCTAATAAAGATTTTTACAATATTTTTGGCTGTGCATATGTGTGTATGTGCATAAATACATATACACAACCCATGATGCTGTGATATCCAGTTTTTTATCCTCATAGGCTTGAAAGGAAGTTAAGTTATATGAGGTGTCCTAAGAGACAATCCAGTAAAAACATTTGTCATATGATCTTATTGTATATTCTGTATGTCATACATTTTGAAGTTAGTTCATTTTGGTGGCATGCTAGGGTTGTGTTAAAATCTACAGGATATGTAAGAAGTACGTGGTAATAATTTTTTATATTTGATTTCCCATTTTGTCCTCTTTGTGGTATTTGTTTAGTGCATTTAAGAATAGTGAATACATTGGTCACATTTCTTCATGCTGCTCATTCCTTCCACAAATCTAGAGCTACATGCTAGGCTGAATGAAAATAAAATCAGTACTATGGGAAGATCTGTGGTACAGGAAGGCAGAAGACCTTTTGCACCATTTTTGCATTGTATAAACAAAGTAATTTTGTATGAGTTGAGGACAGCTACACAAAGAAATAAAAATAACTGTAGACTACACATATTTAATGTTAAATTTAACATTAAATGTGTGTAGTCTATGATTTTTTTTTTAAATATCCTTTAAAAGTCAATGAAAACTCCTTGATTATAACTGAGTAAACACCCAGGCAAATGTTTACATGTATAATTAACCATAAAGAGCTACAAATGATAATATTTTCCTCTTTGGTCACCTAGAAAATAAAACATACGTAAATAAAATTTAAAAATGCTTATCTGTAGATGAAATGGATTTGCATGGAGATATTGACATAATTTTTGCAAGCATGTAATAAAATGTTCTTTTTTTTCTTTTTCTTTTTTTTTTTTTTGCAAGACTATGTTTAGGATAACTAGTTACTTTTTGTTTTAGAAATCTTTGCCTGAAATGCAACTCTGTTCCATTCTAAATTGGACAAAATCTAAGACATGTAAAACTGGGAATTCTTGTATAAAGCATCTTTGTAAATTAAAAATAATAGAGCTAAGAGCATGATGATTTACCAATAGCAGTATCTGCTTAACACCCAGATTAAATTAAAATGTGTTTTTGAACTGTAGCTCTGTCATGAAGTTTCATTCCCTCTTTCTGATTGCCTAATTCTCTGATTTCTAAAATGCCATATATGGGAGAGCTGATCTGAATTTCTTGAGAGTAACAAATTTGGAACTGAGTTAGACTCAACTCACCTACCCTTAGCCAAGTAAAAGTACATTTTCAATACTTGTTTCAATAGTTGTTTATCGCTATGAGGGAGCAGAGTGGAGGGCTTCTTCCAAGAACAAGCAATGAAAACCCTCTTAGTTACCTAGTTATGGATGGCATGAATTAATTACTTCCTTGCTCATCTGTATATATTGACCATAAGTGGGGGTTAAACAATGAACGTAAACTTGCTACACTATCAGAATGTTACATTAGGTGAGATGAATCTTACTTTACTTGTTTAGAAATTCCTATTTTTTGTTTGAGATACTTCCTCAGCAAGAGATCAAAACATAATCATTGTCTTCCTCTGAAATAATGAATTCTGACTGCTGTACCAAACATTGTTTTCTACCTTGCTTCAGTGTGTTTGTTAGCTTTTTCATTCAAGACTTATGAAAAGTAAGCTTAATATACTTTCTTTAGGTCTCCATCATATTAAACTTCTGCTTTAATTTGTGCATTGCATCATTTCACAAATGTGTCACACTTCATTCTTTTCCATGTTTTTTTTCCTTTAATTTATAGGCAGTTTACATTTGCTTGACTGTCTCTTTTCATAAGTTTTATATCTTTCCCAACTGCTTATAGTCTCTTGATGGTTTCCCTGATGCTTAGGAGGGTTTTCCCTACTGATTACATGATTCTCAAAATGATTCCTCTTTATTGGTATCATCACTTTTAGCTCAGAATGAGTTGTTTCTCCTTGTGCTAGTTGCAAGAATATCATTTAGATCCCCAACAGAGATTACAGGTAGGGTTTTCAGACTTGCTAAGCCTTGTCTTGTCTCTTCTCCCATTAATGACAATGATAAACTCTCCCTAACTTCAGAAGAACAGAATTAGACAATGATAAACTCTCCCTAACTTCAGAGGAACAGAATTAGGAGGAAGCTAAATGCTTTCATTCTGTGAAAAGCAATTACTTTTTTTTTCTTTTTTTTTTACTCTTCCAAGTATTTTAGAAAAGGTGCCATCCAAAGTATCTCTGATCCTCTGAAACTTGTGGACTTAGATAAAAGTTTCTTATTTTTTCTTATTTTGTGAGAGGCAAAGAGGTAAAACCCTTTTGGCTGTAGAAAAAGCATACTAAACCTGGGTAAGCTGGCTATTTGAATTGGGTTAACAGCTACTTTACCTTAATGAATCACAAAACTATACCAGTGATTCATTTTGATCTGTGTCTAATTTTATTAACTTTATTTCTTCCATCTGTGGGGAAACATGATGGTTTCATGAAGTTTAGGATACAGCTAGTGTTTGTTAGCATAGTTTCACTGGAGCATTGCCTAGTTTTACGACTTCAGGGTCTGAATTAAAGAGATTGAAATGACATAATGTATTCCCAGCTATTTATGTGGCTCTTCAACCAGTTTTATTAGTACTGGCCTAATAAACATTGTAGTAGTGGTAGCTTTGTTTGAACAGTAAAATAAGTAAGTAAACAAATAAAAAGTTGCAAGGATTTTCAGCAGAATTATGAAATAATTCTTTTTCCAATGACATAAAGATGGGATGGAATAAAGCAGAATGATATCAATAAGCAAATATTTATAAACAATGTTTATAAAAAGGGGGTTTAAAATGTCTTATAAGTATTGGAATAGGTTTTTCTCTGTCACAGGTTTGAATTGACTTCAAATGAATTAAACAAGTTTATGCCAATTTAAAGATCTGACTTGTCTGTAGGTTTAGAATAGCTTTAGTACTTTTTTTTGTCATTGTGGACATTAACAGTTGTGGTGGGAAGCAAGGAAAGAATTTGGAAAATTTTAGAGTTCAGGATTTGTATATTCTTAATAAAATGGTCTTGCCTTCAAGAGAAAAATACTCAATACTGTTTGAAAACATTACTGGTTCTTTAGGAACATCAGTTTGCTCTGCTTACAGAAGAGGCTTATACTTAAACACATTATAATTTCACAGAAGTTGATTGATATTTTATGTGTATTGTTGTTATAGCTTTACTACAGTAGCAACCCTAAGTATAATAATAGTAAAATTATGATCCCAACCCCAAATTAACAATATCTGAATGGATCCCCATAGATATGCTGGAGCTTCCCAGCCATTGTCAATATAGCTGAATGGGGCTTAACAGGGAATGAATGATTTAGCTTAAGTGTATATATGAAATGTATTTTCACAATGCATTATAAACTGCCTTCTATAATTTTTTGTTTAGGAGAACCTCTTACAATATGTTTTTTTGTGTGTGTTGCTTTTCTCATTGCAGAGCAAGTAAAACTAGGTGAAGTAAATGCTTTTGTAGAATTTATTAGTTCCAGATTCTGTAATATTTACAGAGAAGTCAAAGTACTTGTGGAGCTACCACTGGGGAAAAGGATAAGTTCTATAACATTTTGAAAAATCAGCATTTTACTTGTTTTTTTTTTTTTCCAGCCGGAACCAGGACACCACTCTTGTCAGAAATTTCCTGGTGACTTTACCCAGGGATTTATTGTCTATCCAAAAAGAAAAAAAAAAAATCTATTCTTGCTAAAATTTTGAGATTACATATATTGAAGGGATAATTACCAATGCAGAGGATAAATCAGTAGTATAAACCAGTCTGGATTGTGCATTGAGGTAAATTTATATGTTTTATAAGCCCCAAATGGAAGACAGTGTTTCTGCTGTGAAGACCATAGTTTTGTGGACATGAAATGGAATAGTATATTCTGGTAAGTAACAACTGTGGAAAGGATTTGAGAACCACAGACAGTCAGTTAAATATCAGGTCCCAGCATTATTAGCAGGTGTCCTAATCTGGTATTTGAATGTATGAACAAAAGAATAGTCACAGAAATATCTAAAATAATTGCAATTATAAAAATAATTGATGAGTCCCATTGTGTTCATTTGGGGAATCAGTAGTTTCAAAAGGTTGTTAATAGATTATAAGGGTTCTTCCCCACTCCCCCCCAAAACAAAACAAAACAAAACAAAACAAAACAAAACCAAACAAAACAAAACAAAACAAAACACACCAGTGTAATCTGGAAATTATCTGTTTGCATAGTCAGCACGTGCAAACATTCATACATTCCGACCTGTGTGCCTTAAATTGGGAGTAAGGAATTTTGAACTACTGAGTTTATCTGATTATCAAGCCATCTGACCAATTAAATACCTGCATGGGGAACAGATTTCTGACTGAAGATAATTCCTTAACCTGTCAGAAAAAAACATCATTCAGAGAAGACTAGATTCAAAGATTGGAAGTTTGTCCCTGAAAAAAAACAGGGACAAAATGAAACACAGGTTTTTAATGACAAAGGTAATTAAATTGGAGCAATTTGTTCAGAGATCATGTGAATTTCATGCTATGTAAGAACTTCATATCAGGACTGTATAGTTTTTTGGAAGATGTGTTATAGACCAAACAGAATTTGAGGCTTGATATAGTAAGATTCATTATCCTTTTGCATGCAGGATGTGCTGGTTTCTGTTTCCAGTATTTGAAATTCTAAGTGTGGTATTTATTAGGAGTGTGCTATTTGCAAGAGAAATATGGTCCATACAAATAGCCAGAGTGCTGTTTTGGCACCCACAGCACTTCTCATAAAACAAATAAAGCCTGAAAAGACAGCAGTGACAATGGCAACAGAAGGAATTCCACCTACGTAACAGGGAAAAAAAAAAAAAAGACATGTCTCCAGAAAGAGGGGCACAGTTCTGTAGCTGGACACAGGGTGGAGGTGGGAGGGAGAGCCAAGTGGAGAAGCTGAATGTTGTTTACTTCACAGTGGCTGGGCCAGCCTAGAGGATCCCCCTGTGGGTACCATAAATGCCACACAAACACGGAGAGAAATTTAAGGGCTCAGCTGAGCTGGAGGCAGTCTGTGACTGCTGAATTCCTTCAATGTGTCAACTCATCTGGAAACACCCGAGCATGAGTGATAAGGGTGGGTAGGAGGAACAGGATGCTTCTGAAGATTGATGATATGTTTTTAGGGGCCATTATTGCAGCTAACCAAATGTCATCGTTCCTGTGAAAAGTGGCTCTATTTTGGAACAAAATAATAGGGATAAAAAAAAAAAAAGAAAAGGCTGTTGTAAGGAAATAAAACACATTTTTAAATATTTAGAAAAAACGAAAATAATTAATTTTGGAATGTCTAACTGTCTTACTGTCCTTGCTGTCTTTCACTTTCTAGGAAGTATCCCCAGGGTTTCTTGCCTCTTTATTATCGGCCATGTGACCTTGTTACAAACAAATGGTACAAGGTATATGGCCCTTGAGGTAACACAGTCAGATGGAATTCTGGGGTTCCTACGTATTCTGAATATATATATAACTGAAGGAACTCTAAAGTATAGGCCATACATTCCCCCTTTCCCTTCTTACTGGGTCAATCAGTATAGATTACCCAGAGCTAGCTTTTAGGATGCACTACTTGCTAAGCAAAGTCAACAGTTGGTAAATTTAGTTTCAAGCTAAGCCTGTACACTACTTCTGCTCTATAATTTAGATATGGAATTTAAGTTTTATGATGTTTTATGCAGCACCGAGGTCAAATTTGATAACACTAATTGCATCGTAGGAATGGTACTCTGCTTGGAGGTAATGCCACAGAATCTTTCTCAGTTGCCACATGCCTTCCGTGCAGTTGCAGGTGCCTTCCGTGCAGGTACCCTTTTTCTTTTAAATTTTTCTTGCTTTTCTGTTCCATTCCTGCAAATAACGTGTGGATCAATGCATGGAGGAAATTGTCAATTAATGGAGATGGGGACACAGGACTGCAATAAGCTATTTTGTTTTTAAAAAAAAGTAACATTTCTAAAAATTGCACTGCATTGCAATTGTATGAACTGAAAGAGGAGAAATGTTTTTAATAAGTTGATTTCTGTCCTGAGTTCAATGCTTCAGAGGTGCATCCAAATATTGCTAGCCACCATAAATTAAGTTAGATTTGTTCATCCTCCTGCAAAAGAACGGTAGCAATATCCCACAGTTTTCAGAAGGCCAAATTACACAATCTTTTCTCAAAGTCATTAGTTCTGTTACTGTAATAATTTTCATAGGACTTATCATCAAGAAAAGTAATGCTTAAAGTCAAGTGGTAAAATATATAAAAAACTGAATTAAAAGCAAAGCTATCACAATTTAATGCATGACTGGTGCCTTTTTTTGAACACATCAGATTAAAGTTCCAAGAAAAATAATAAGAAAATGGATTATTTGTACTTATACTTGAAATCTGGAATTAAATTAGCATTTGAATTTTCTCAGGTAGTAAACCAGAAACTTGTGACCCATTTTCTTGTAGAATTTGGAGAAGCGCAATCAGCTCAAGTAAAATGTCTTAAGTTCCCAGAATATATATTTTTTGTGTGTGTATGTGTGCACATGAGTACGTATATTGACCATTTCTTTTAGAGTGGATTAATTTTGCACAGCTATAGTGTTATACTACACATAGAAACCTTTGTTTCTCAACCAGGTTTGAAGAATGAGGAAGGTTGCTGTAGGTCAGCTTCATGGGATCTCATCCTTTGGTGAAACCGGTGTTCTCCTTCAGATTCTTTCCACATGCACAATTGTCACTGCAACATTCTCAAAATGAAGACTATTGATGTTGATGACATGCTAAGTATGCAGTCAGGTTTTCATTCTTGGCGTGCCCATTCATTCACACATATGGGAGAACCTTGAGAGAGGTGATTTTTTTCAGTCCACATAGCTGACTTTAATCAAATCATTTAACCTAGTTCTTCTTCTTCCCAAGGTTATGGGAGGCTGGGGGCGGGGGGGGAGGTGGGAATTAAAAAAAAAAAAAAAAAAGACAAGTCTTTCTTTGTGTGCTTCTTGCCTTTAATGTACACAGTCCTGGTTTTGTTTTTTTTTTTTAGTTTTAGACTGCAACAGTGTTTTCTCTGCAATGTAGAAAAATTCATATTTGGAGTCCTGGAATGTGGTCTCAAAGCAGCAGTGGATGAGAAATAGGCATTTTCAAAGATGGTTAGGACTTAACCTTGCAAGCTTTTCCCATATCAAATAGTTTTATGTGGACATTCTCCATGTTACATGACATTCACCTTTCACTGTGCTACAGGTTAACCCAAAGCCTGTGTGACACTGAGGCTTTACTTTGAACATTTTCAGATGAAGATTTACTGGAGAGAAGAGCTCAGGGTGGAAAGAGAACTTTCTCTCCTCTCCCCCTCATTACTGGCTGACATGGTACACACACCATCTCATGTGACATGGATTAAGCTGTACCGTCCCCTGATATTCCTCACTCCATTGAGGCTTTCATCTACCCCTGAATTTAGAAGAATATAAATAGTGTGACAGCCCTTGGCACATGGTTAATTGCAGTCACAGAAAATATATAAGATTAGCCTTTTTTAATACTGTGTTTCTGTTCACTATAAGTAACAACCTTAATTTATTTTATGATTCATGACATTATTCATGCCTCTGACATCATATTCTCATCATCAGACAACAATGATGAAGCTTCGTTATGAAAAGACGATAAATCATCTAATAAAATTTTTGTTGCTGTTGATTCACAGAAAGAGAAGAATACTTCAATGCCACTGCAATTTCTAGATTATTGTCTTATTTACCATTGCATTGATAACTCTTTCTATCATACAGTTGTTTCTCCATACTAATTAGGTTAACTGAAGCAAGAGAAATACACATCGGGGTGTTTTATATAAAATCAACATTTCACAAGTGAAGGTGCTTTTTCAAAACATATATTAATGTCTTCTCTACCATCTGGCAGATTCATCCACCTAATAAGCTCGATAAGGATTTTAGACCTGTTCAGATTTCAAATTTCAATTTCTATTAGGTTCACTCTTTTCTATAAGTATGCTGTCATAGATTGCGCACTTAATAAAATAGATTCTGTAAAGGGAATAATTCTTGGTCTTGATTTTGTGTTTTATCACAACATGATATGAATACAGTTTCTTTCAACTTAATGATGCCCTGTGAACACCAGGGTCAGAGAAGAAGGAGGGGGAGGAGATGCTCCAAGTGCTGGAGAAGAGAATCCCCTGCAGCCCCTGGAAGAGTCCACGGGGGAGCAGGTATTTCCCTGCAGCCTGTGGAGGGGACCATGCTGGAGCAGGTGGATATTACCTGAAGGAACTATGGCCTATGGAGCAGGCACACTGGAGCTGGTTTATCCTGAAGGACTGCAGTCCTTGGAAAGGACCCGCGCTGGAGCAGGGGAAAAGAGGAAGGAGTGGCAGAGACGAGCTGTTATGCAAACCCCATTCCCCATCCCGCTGTGCCACTCGGGCTGAGGGGCAGTGGGTAGAGGAATTGGGAATGAAGGAATAAAGCTGAGCCTGTTGTGCTCATGATGGTAACTGGTAAGTGATCTCCTTGTCTTTATCGCTGTCCACAAGCTTTTCCATCTTATTTTCTCCCCAGTCCTGTTCACGAGGGGGAGTGAAAGAGCAGCTGGGTGGGCGTCTGCCTGCTGGCCAAGGTTAACCCACTACACACTAAAATCCTGATCAGACTCTGCTGTATAAGGACATTTTTTTCCCTGAAATATGTTGGGGTTTTGATAGGTGAGTAGTTAGTGTATTATGACTGCTGATCTTACATTAAGTCTTATCATCTCACTTCTAAATTGTGCTTCCTATTAACTACGTATATCTTTCTGTAAGGTGTGATAGTTTACATGCTTTCTGGAGTTGGGTCTTTATATACTGCTTCATTTAGAATTTAGGTGTTAGGATCAAATCTTGTTTTTGAAGCCTAGACTTCATGCCTTAGATTTTATTAGAAACTCCGTATATAGCATAGTCACAAAATTTTACTGTAAGAAATCTTATTTTTCACCAGACTTTTTTCAATCGCTGTTCCTTTCTCTGGTTTGAATTAAAAATCAGAATTCATAGCAAAGTTTCCTGCAATCATCTTTTGATGTAATATTTGCAATGGGTTGTTGATTATTACTCTCCTTTTTTTTTTTTATAGCAGGTCAGGTAGGGTTGTTTTTTCAGATACAATATAAAAAATACCCAATCCTTTTCAGAGCTTATGTATGCTTTTTATTATTTATTTTTTTGTTAGTCGCAACTTGAGAGGGGTGGAAACAGTATGATAACAGAAAGAAATATACTAATTTTTTGTCATCTCAATTTTTTCTCTGAAAATGTATGGTTTTGCTATAAACAAAGGACAAAAAATTGCCTATGATTTTTTTGAAACAGCTTAATAAAAAGCTACCACACAGCTGAAATGTGGCAGCTGACTACATGAGCACTCTTTCTTGTATATAATGAGAGCTAAAACAGATTTACTTGAGGTACTGAAATTCACTAATCACAAAAAAAATCAGACAGTACCTTTATAGTTCACCTTTAGATTTAAGGGACAAAATGTTCATCAAATTTTGGTTACTATGATCCTCTTGCTTTCAACCTGTTTTTGTATATTCATTTTCATATTTAGTATGTCTTATTATAAACATCATTTAGAAACCACCTTTTAATGAAATAGTATATTGAGGATTTGCATATGAATCATGCAAGTGCTTTGCCTTCATTGAATTAGTCATATAAAATTGGTCATAATTTTTTGTTAACCCAATGAATGTAAATGAGTAAATACCTGTTACTGGAAAGTCATAAATTCCCTCAATATGAACAAGCATAACAATATCTTTCTATGGTACGGAAATAAAGGCTATGGTATGCTATGGTTGTAGAAACTACATTTGAATATTTCATTAGCTTTAACTTCAGACAGCATACTCTTTATGCTGTGACGTGCTCTTTAATGCCATGAGAACATAGTGCTGCACCTATGGTAATAAAGCCAAATTAAAATGGTTAGAAAGCTACCATCTAAAGTAACAGTATGAGGAGCCAAAGATATATCTAGACAAGATACTGCCACTTACAAACAAAACAAGGAAAAATTCCTCATGGTTGGAGCAGTAAAGATTAATCTGGGCACTCTTTTCATGATGATGTACATATCCCATAGGATTTGGATACATACTAGAAACATGGTCCAGTTCCCGCCTCTGCACCTGACACTTGTAACACTTCAGAGGACAAGGTGCACTGTTCTGAGTGCATACTGTTAAGCTGGGTGTGCTTCTTGGCAATCCCTTCTCTCTCTCTCTCTCTCTCAAAGCTGTTCCTGAGACAACTCTGCAGTAACACAGTGCCTAAATGGTATGGTATCAGTTGCAGATTTATGCTGGTATGGATGTTGGCTTTATGATTGACAAAGCCACCTGGTACAGTTCTCTGGAAAACTAGGATTCTCAAATAATAACAAATCTAAATCTGATCAGTGTCTTATGTCAGTGAAGACCTAATTCCAATAGAACTAAATTCTGCCGGTTTTCTTTGAGAGGAGCTGTAGATGCCAAAGCATTCAGACCTGATTCTATAGGTATTTTGTTCTTGCTGTCCCTAGGGAGCACGGCCACTTCTCTAATGGGTTTTGCTGAAAAGAGTATAAAGGTTTGCTCGGTGTCTGTATTTTTGACTACCTGCAAGTTCTTGTAGGCTTATCAACTCATGTAATTTCTGTCTTACATAGAAAATTTGGCCAAATGTTCTGCTTGGTCTGTGTAAGGATTATCCTTGGTTGCCAAATCTAAACTGCTGCAGCCTTTTCTATTATATTTTGAGTGGCAGTCAGGTGGAGGAATCTTATCTCCCCTGAAATCAATATCTGTTAAGTAAGCTAGAACAGAAAAACTTTTAAGGTCATCTCTGTCTCACCCAATTAGTTTCAGTGCTTAAAGCAAATATTCATTCTCTTCATTCTCATAACTGACTGATAGTTAGAAAATTCATTTTTTCTTCAGTGACACAAAAATTTTCCAGAGCTCCATGTAAACATCACCACAAAGGATCATTTGAAAATGCAGCATTGAACTTCCTGAACTACCAGGTTGCTTTTGAATTTTGAAAAGCAGATAATCCTCTCAAATTGGGGCTCTCAATACTTTTGAAGTCCCCACTTCCAAGGCAGTTGTCATAGAGGAGTCATCTCAGAGTCATAGATCCTAAAAATCTCTGCTCTCTTGCAATTCACTGTGCAATTTGGCAAGAATACTAGGCAAGGTTTTATTGGATACTTGTCTGTGTTTTGGCAAGCATTAGTTGAAACAGATGTTTATATACAACATTTTTATTTCTGTAACATGCTTCATCTTGAAACTGGTTTATTTCCCTTGCTACTCCAGTTGGAAAGCTCTTACAGAATATTCTGGCTCTGATGATTACAACTTCTAATTTCCAACCCAAATGTATTTATGGCCCATCTAGAAATATTTTTATTAGGTCAACATTGTTGTTTATTTTAAATAGCTTTTCTTCTTCTCTTGTGTTTACCCTTAACCACTCCGTCTATTTATGTAGAGCAATCTTATCACATCTCAGTTCATTTTGCTCAATTAAACAAGACAAGATCTTTTTGTCATATTTCGTATGGCTTGCGGTACTCTGGGGACCTCATCACATATATCTTAGAATTGCATTAGCTATTTGATGGACATGTCACGTTATTGTCAACTATAACCCAGCCACATCACACTGTTTTTCTTCTCTTCCAGATGTTTAGAGCAGAACTTACTTTTGTTCCTCCTTAAGTGTATCAACTTGCTTTAGTGTTGTCCACCACCATATGCCTCCCGTTACTTCTGTATTGTACTGTGGTCTGCTTCATGTTGTGTTACTAACGAATTTTATCAGCTAGCCTTTACTTTTTGTGCCTGCATGAAATGTAATGTAATGAAAATATTAAACAAGATCTGTACTGTGACTAATTCTTGACTAATTCTATTAGTAACTAACTCTATTGATCCCAGCTTGATTATTCCCTTCTCAGATCTGTCAGCTGTTTTTCAGTCAGTTCACTATCCACTGCACAATTCTTGCACCATCTCTCATGTTCTCCCACTTGTTAATTCCCATAGGTAATCTATCAGATGTTTTACCATATGTCTGATAGATTAACTATATTGTTATTTCCCCACTTATGTTATGCTATAGGCTATAAATATGAGGCTAATCTGATTCAGTGATTCTTGGATAACTTTTTTTGGATTTAATCCCATTTCCAGTTACCATAGGTTCTGTATTACTTCCCTAAATAATTCTTTAGTTTAAAATAACTTGGTTTTAACCTGTAATTTATTAAAACAATACCTTCAGATAAAGAATGGATTTATGTAGAGTAGGGAATTCTACGGGGCCTGTGGGAGACATATGCTGGAATTCTTCTTCTGTCAGGAAAAAGACTTGAACTATGTTTTCTTAACTCTTAAATCTGTCAGTTTCTTACATAGGATATGCTAACCAGTGAATGTCCCATTTCCCTCCTTCTGAATCTTCTGCCTTTCAGATAAAGTACTTAAATAGTCACTGGAATACGGAATGAGAAAGTGAGAATGAGTCCAGTCTGATGGTCTTTGGAAAGACCCTCTACTCCTAACCTAGCCTCCATTCCTAACCAAAATGGTTATTGAATTATTTATACAAGATAGAACAGACTAGACAGGAGAGATTAAGGGGACTTCCTCTCCTAGCTTCCCAATGTATTTTTAATCTGTTGGGCCTCTTGGAAAGTGAGAGCTGGAGTTGAAACACTTAGAGGAAAAGAAAAGAATAGAATTTAAGTGCTCTTACTAGTAAGCCGTTGTTAAAAAAAATAAAAGTGTAAAATAACTTTTCATCCTCTTCTGGAAGCTTTGTGAATATGGTCTTATATTTTTCTTAAATTTCTCAGAAAACCTGAAAAGAAACATACTGTTGTATGTTCTAAGAGAGTTGTATGTATGATCTAAGAGAGTTGACTGTTTCACTTCATTTATATTTGTTTAATTGTGAGGGGAAGTGACAGTGAAGTGAAGGTTTGTTTCTTTTGGCAAAAGATTTATAAATAAAAGTGGTTCATTTCCCACAATTGAGAGTAAAGGGGGATGTTTTTAATTTGGCTTGTTCACCTGCTGAAATGAAAAATCAGTTCATACATGGGTACAAACAACTAATTTCGGTTTCTTTGTCCAGCTTCTTGGTTTTCATAGAAACACTTAACATGTTGAATTGGATTAAACATTTCTTAAACTAGGTATCTATGAAAATACATAAAGAGTGGTTCAGGATTCTCATAGATGCAGTCACATCTGTCAGGAGCTGTATGCACCTGTGGATTTATACACATACACTATTTGCACTTGTGAGTGTTATATTTTAGTCCTCATGATGTTTTTTTTAAAGTCTAGGACTACCAACAACCTTTTAAGGAAAAAATCTAATTGTATCCATGAATATAATTTAATGGACTAAGCTTTATATATGACTTTATATTCCTGAATTAAGAAAGAAAGAGAGATTTTCAAAAATAACTAGGGAACAGCCTGCTCTTACATGTATATTACAGGTATATTACAAGTTCAATTTGTCTTTTTATTAATAATAATACTTGTGATGTAAAAAAATCCTTACTTCATGTTAATTTACATGCTGAAAATGCTCCCAAACTGTACAGCTTTATTTCAATATTTATTTACTACTAGTTGGGGAAAAGATTAAATATTAAAAAATTAAGATAATAATAGGAGGGTATAAGGAAATCATTACATTGTAATAGTGATACATTCTTTTAAAGGATCTCCCACCTTTTCCCAATTGTGAAAAATTAAATTAACAATTTGATATTGCCTTATAATGAACACAACCACCAACTTGTCGAAAAGAATCTGTACTTACCCTTCAGAGAGCAATGACTCCTTGTATTTTTGTATTGGCTTTTCGTGTAAGATGGTGGGACCCACATATGAAACTGTTATTTCCTTTATAATAAACTGAATGAGCAATTATTAAATATAAGGTAATCTGTTTTTTCTCTAGGATGTAATAAACCAACCTTTTCTCAACATGGAAAAAAAAAATCTCTTTTCAGCCTCTGTTCGTAGAAGAATAACCGGATATCTATGATTGCATGCATGTGACAAAATTAAATCTTTTTTGTGTCTGTTATCACACAATATTGGTCTTTAGGTACCAGCCACTAACAGATACAGCAGTTAGGCCTGAGCACCTGCAGATCACCAAAATGTTGCTTATGGCCTTGGATTTGTTACTAATAACTGGCCTTATTTTTATTATTTAATTGAAAGCCCTGAATTAATATTGTTTGTTATTGTTTCCTTGCACAAGTTTGGAAGAGAAAAATTAGACTTTCACAAAACCTTTAATTAGTGTGCTGCATTTTAAGATGGCAGTTAAATTGTTTGAAAAGGTATACAGCATAATTTCAGATTTTTTTTTTTTCATTCCAGTACTTTCCTATTCTTTTATTTCAAAGGTTATACTGTAGAGTTAATAGCATTGGGTATATATTTATGCAACATTTAAAATTGCACAAGGGAGACAGTGTACAACAGACAAAGTTTTATGTAAGACCAATATTTCTGCACCTGCAAAAAGGTTGATGAGTTACATTCTCTTCTGGTGGAGAATTTGCTGAGGGAAATGTGGTAGTTTGGTGAATGAGGAGCAAAGCACTGTAGCTTCCTATGGAAACAACTCCAATCTAGGAACTGCAACAGCTGGAGCCCCACCTCAGAGATGAGTGTGAAATGTTGCCACTGAATAAACCTACATAAAACCCAATGTGAGTTTTAGTCTTTCAAACCTAAGTGACCTGTTTTATAAAGAAAACAAAGCAATGTTCCTTGACAATGTAAGTCCCAAACAGTTATCCACTGAAATCAAGGGGTGCTGTAATAGTTCTGCTGCATAGAGATATAGAGCTTTCTTTTTTTGTATTGCCATCACAGGTGCCAGCATTATTAAGCTGGATAATGATATTGATTGTATAATGCTGTTGTAACATTATGTGGTTCTATTGTTCCCTAGCTGTGCAGGTACTCTCTGTGTAAATATATTTAATACAAAGATGGGGGAAAAAACAATTTTTTTGTAATTTCAGGCCCTTTGAATACCATTTTCAAAAGAGATACTTAAAAGAAGATATTATTGTGTACATTTCCGTGAAAACAAGGCTTTCTTTTCTCAGATTCTCAGGTGCTCTTTGGGAAAACAAATTCTGATTTAATATAGCTTCTTTATCCAATGACAGATAGAGGAGTTTTACTTGTTGTGATAGAAAATTATATGCCTGTAGGCAGTGCCTGGAAAATGAAGAAACATTTGCATCGTTCCTATGGTTTCTGGATAACCTTTTGCCACAGCAAATCCCACAGGTCCCTCAGAATTTCAAGGAGCAGACAAACAGGAGACAATGTGTTTTGGAAGAAAGTATTTTGCAACTGCCTTTAGTAGATTTTTCTTAACTTTCTGTGTCACGAAAAGTCAGTATTTGTCCCACACTTGTACATGGAATTGAGTGTGCAAATAATGCCTGAAAATTTATTCTAAAATTTTATTCAGTATAAAACCAACAATTGTACAAATGGCCCTTATTTTGTATAAGAAAAACAAAATCAGTGTTGTGCTCTTTTAAGTTGTGTTTCAACTTCTAAGCATTTGCAGGTATCCAGAGTTTTCACTCATTATTTCAGGAGTGATGAAGTTACATTTACTATATAATTACTAGAAATTTCTATTTTCAGCACAACACTTATTACACTTTATTTGTCAGGCTCCTCTCTAGAGTTGTTCAATGACTTTTACTGATGTTTTCCTGTAATTCCCCTGCTTTATCAATATCAGAGATTTGGGTCCTAATCCTTTAGTGATTTGTACCTAGTATATATATTTCTAATTCAGTAAAACCATTAAGAATGCTAGTACTCTGAGTCAGCAGGGTTTTGTTACACTTTGAACAAAGTAAATGACTCTGTAAATTACCAGACAGAAAAGAAGCAAATTGCTTTTCACTTGCATCCTTCTAGCTACTTATTTCAAAGATGGAGTCAAATATAAGTAATGAATTAATGGTAATTTCTCAATTCCTTTTTCTTCAGTGTAAGGATACATTTCTTTTAAAGAAGTCTTCTGCTTTGCTGCTTATTGTTTGGATTTCAAAGCTTCATAGCATTCAGCATTTCTCCAAAATTCTTCTGAGGATTCCACATGATAGCTGAGGTCCTCTGAAAATCTGCTGTTAAATATCAGACAAGCTTTATATGCACACTTCAAATGACACTATTTCAGCAAACAGTCCTAAGAAATCAGTTTAGGTGAACTGGTCTGGAATTAGCCCCAGAAAAATGAATGCCTGCTGACCTTGGTTTGTTATTGCCAGTTCTTACAGCTAAACTGTGGTCAGCACTAGCTTAGCTAAATTGACTGTAAAAATAGATCAAGAGTAGGTAAGACTATGGACATTACATTCTTTCCTTTTCTCATTGTAACTCAGCTTTTCTGTAATTTGTCAAAACTACTGTATGTTTTGTGGCTGCTTCTCTTAAGGTACTCATTGACTGGTTGTCTTTTCTCCCTTCTCTTCCTTTTCCCTCTCTCCTTCCCCTTCCCTTTTTCTCCTTTCTTTCTCTCTTGCTCTCTGTCTTTCCTTCTTTGTTTCTTTCTTTCTTTCACTCTCTCTTCTTTGCTCTTGTCCCAAATAATCCTACCTTCATCTATGAATTGTTGGCTGCCTAAGCTATTACTTGGTTTGATGTGAATTATTCCATTCTACACAGAATAGAATCATGAAATCATTTAGGTTGGAAAAGACCAATCATTAACCTAGCACTGCCAAGTCCACCACTAAACCGTGTCCCTAAGCACCACATTTACATGTCTTTTAAATACCTCCAGGGATGGTGACTCAACCACTTCCCTGGGCAGCCTGTTCCAATGCTTGACAACCCTTCTGGTGAAGAAACTTTTCCTTGGACATCTCTCACCCCCAATTCTTCTGGAAAAAAGGATCAGGTACTGGCTGCCAGTTTTTTAATCCAGTGAAGAGTACACCTATCCAAGCCATGAGCAGCCAGTACATGATGCTCGAAATGAGAGAAAAAAAACTGCATAAAAGATTTTGCCTTGTGAATGGTTGTGGCACAAATAGCAAGAAACTTCACTTAGACTCCCAACTCCTGCTACCTCACAAAAGGTAACTGGATGCCCTCAAACTATTGACCAGATATGTCATGCTTCAACAAAAGACAGCAGCCCCTTAAGGAAGCAATTCCTCCCCTCCTCCGTAAATAGCAATGATGTACACTGTTTTATAAAAATACATAAGGTTTAAGTGAATAAGGTCTGGAATAGCAGAAACCCACATTTTGACCACTGTTTTCACATATAAGACAAAATCAGAATCATCCTGATGTTCAACTTTCATCTTTTTCCAGAAGAATTGGGGGTGAGAGAACTGTCTTTGCAAATCTGCAAAGATGGATCCACAAGAATTCTGCCTTATGTACAAAGACATCTGTAAAGGGAGCTTGACCTAAAAGCCATGGACATCAGTAGAAAACATTCTGGGAGTGAGCATGAATCCCCATTTCATAATCTGTCCAGCTTATTGTGGTTTCACTCTCTCATTCAGCATTGTGCATGTGTTTTTCAAAGTAAATTTTTAACATCTTTGGCTCATTTTCAAGCCTCTTTTTTTACAGACAATTTTCTGTAACCACAAACAGTGCATTTTGATAAAATAAATTTTTCACAGGAAAGTAATAAACTGAACAGTCTCTTTAGTCAGCAACACCAAGAGGGACGCACAACTCTACTTGAGGAGATTGTACAAGAATATGCATTAACTAATGATGGAAAACATAGCCAGTGTTTTGAAAGAATAAGTTCTATTTCTTGTACTCATGTTCACTACTTGACAAGTTTAATACCTACAAAAATGTCATCCAAGTAGGTAAAACTGGAATAAGTGGTCTAATACAGAACAAAACATTCTATAGATATATCAGGTGAAGCTGGAATAAGTGGTCTGTTCTGGAATAAAAGTTTTGTAACTCATTTAATATCTGTAATTTGGTTATGTATGTAAAAAACCCAAATCTTCTCTCCTAGTAAGTAGCTCTGAATACTAAATATAGGAGATAAGCATGACAAGAGTTTTCTTTCTTCTCAGACGATGAACTTCTGCTGTCTTACAATTAACCTTTGACACAAATGGAAATTTTCTGTAGAAACAATTAATTGAAAATTAATTTCTTTTACAAGCCATGGCCATTTAGCACAAGTTTCCTCTGTCAGCATTTTATTTTTTTTATTTTCTAGTTGAAAATATTGAGGTTTTCCTTTTTTTTTTTTAATGGGAAAAAGGAATAATTACAATAGAGAAAAGTATTAACAAACATAATCAAAACATTCTTGAGCATTCTCAAGGGAATGAGAGGGAGGAAACTTGTTTTCATCCAATTTCACTGTAACTCCATTGCCTTTAATGGACTTAATGAACTTAAGGTTCATAATTCCTATGCATGAAAACTTATATGGAATAAGGTAAGGTGTCAGTTAAAACTGGCTTAACTCCTCTTGATTAAGTCTGTCTGCAATTTCTCCGATTTCAGGAAATGTCTTATTCCAATTATGTCTCTTATTCCGGAAAGCGAGGGTTTCACACATAGAGTTAATCAGGAAAAGCAGCTGAAGAACAGCTATTCCAGAGTAACCTCTCACGTAGAGAAACCTTAACACAACGCTTGACAGTAATGGGATTGAGCTGGTGGTAATGGATTCAAATTTATTAAACATTGAAATCCAGCTCATTCCTTCCAAGATACATGGCCTCGTAGGTCTAGCTAGGGAACAAAGCACTAACACCTATTTTTATGACATAAATTGATAGGTTTCGCTCTGTCTACGCAATAAAAACAGATCTACTCTTTTCACGTAAGCACTTCTTAAGGCTCCAGTGGATGAACCTGCTGCTCTAGGGCCTCGTGTTCCATATGCCTCCTGCTCTGTGGTAACTGTATGTATACATACTCTGGACAGGGGAAAACCGAAATTAACACAAACTAGATCATTCCCCAGTGATAACTGAGGTTTTAACTTAATTTAACACATGCCTGATCTTTTTAGACCCATGGCCAACAGTTGCTCCCATGGCCAGCACTTGTGGATCAGATGATACTTCATAAATTACCCATATGTCTAAGCCCCTAAAGTAGAACAAAACTGTAAATGTTCCGATTTGACTTTTTTAGGTAAGGCTTTGGATTTCATTCTCATTTTCCATGTCATCCATTGTGTGCAACCACAACACTTTAATATCATTGATCCAAGAAAAAAGAGAGAAGCCATACTCAGCTAAAGTGTTTTCCAGATCAGTGATCCAAATCTCCACTTTCTCTCTCCGTTTTACTTGAGATAATTTATAATGATTCCTGAAATGGGCAGAGTGATTTATGAAGCAAACCTACATTTTTAGTTACCACAAGTTCACAAGTTTCCAATCCCTGAAATATTGCAGTCTGAGCAGAAGTGAAAATTTTAGATCAAGTACACAGGTATTAAAATTTTTGTTGTGATTAAAATGTTCATTAAACTCGCTCTATATGCTAGCATTGTAATCAACTCCTATGTAACTAAAAACAAACTACAAAAAAGCCATCATGAGTAAAAGCTAGAAACTTTTCCACAGAACTGTCTACAGCTGTATGGAAAAAAAAAAAAAAGCTAAAAATCCATGGATAATCTACAGCTTGTTCATGTGTATTCCTATTTCCCATTAATTTACGTATAGAAGCTTATTATGATTAAAGTGTCTTTTAATACTGTTCTTGACCAAGGCCTTCTTGGCAATTGGCTAACGATCAATCTGATCTATTTTGCCAACATCAGAGAGAACATAGTCAAAAGCCTTATTAGTGGAGCCTGAAAATACAGTGTTTTTCCCTTAATGTTATTTTTTTTATTCCCTGTTACTTAGTAATGCTCATTTGTGTTGTATAGCAAACTCACAGAATCAGTATATGACAGTTTGTCTACACAGAAAAGAATAATTATCATCAGATCTAAAGTGAAGAAAAATTTTATTTTCACTCAGGAAAAATGGGTGATTTAATACCGACCTTTCAGACAGGGAGATCCTAGCAATGTTGGGGTTCATTTATATGGTCTGTTTATAGGCCCCTGTGTTTGCACTGTGGAGGTACTGGTTCTTTTTGGATCACAAGAAGAAAGGCATGGACACCCAAGGCTAATTGACTAGTTTATTGACCAATGCATAGAAATAGTAGAAAAGGTGATAGCAATAAAGTGATAGAAAAGGTGATAACAATCTCATGTCCCTTCTGATGTTAATAGAAGCGATAGAAAAGGTAATAGCAATCTGACATCCCTGGGAACCCTGGCTACTGCAGCATCAGATGAGCCCCTCCATGATGATCACGGCACACTGAGTGCATCCTGTCCATGGTGAGGTGCAGCCACATTGTGGTGCTTGCAGATTTATAGGATTTTCTTAGAGCTAAACAAATCTATTCATCATTTCTGTTGTCGGGTGAAGAACTGTCACGTGCAGGTATGCCGTTTAATTTCAGGATAAGACAAGGTTTGTAAGTGGTGTCATCCACATGTACTGTCTGGGAACCATGTACAGGCTTCTCCGTTAGACTTAATCAAGGCAAGTTCATCCAGCGGTCACCGAGGTTTGATGAGAATGGTATGCTCCTACACATTGCCATAGGAATGAGTCAAAGACAATCACAGTATAGGTTATACAGTGGTTCTTCATGCTATCATACAGGTCTCTACAATCAAGGTCTATGGTTATACTCTGCCCAGATTCTGCCTGAAATCACTACGTCCTCCTTACATCTTCTATAGTGGCCCACTACACCCACCAGCACAGCAAGGCACATTCTTCCAAGATGTGATCTCCTTATGAGATTATCGTTCCTCCTTTCTTGCAGTCACACTCATCATATCCTGAAACAATGGCAGATTCCTGGGCTGATAGTCTTCGGCAAGATGCAGCTGAGAGTGCTTGTGTTAGCAAATTGAAAAGTGCAGCCAGACCGTCCTGATGATCCAGCAAATATTTTTCTTTGCTCTTTTCTTTCCTTAGGCACTAGAGAAGATCAGAATAATAGACCATCTGAGGGGCTGCCACAGTACGTGAAATAACACTGGGGAAAACCAAGTAGATCATGAACAGCTATTATAGTGTAAAGAAACAGCCATATATTTCAGGAGTTACCTGACTCTGGTAAATTAATTTTATGAAGAAAAAAAGAAAAAAGGAAAATCCAAGGTAAGAACTAGATGCAGAGTGAATTTTCTAGTTCCATAGAATATCCTAGAAAACATTGAACAGATTGAGATTCAATCCCTAGGCTATCCTAGCTAGGAAATAGTCCTGACCTTTCTTGATAAATGACGTCATGCTCAGCATATAAACTGGAGGGAGTTGGCTGGGGTGTGGCCACTGCTTGGGGACAGGCTGGTGGTGAGCAATTGTTTTTCATTTGCATCACTTGTCCTNGAGCGGCTGTGTGGTGCTTAGTTGCCAACTGGGGCTAAACCACGACAATAAAAAAGAAAGAAATTTAGAGCTCAATAAGCCAATGTTTGAATAGGGGTTTCTGAAAATGGGAGTTATCCTTTAAAAACAGACATAGCTGGGCAAGGTCAATTCTGAATGGATACATATAATTCCAAAGAAATTATTAAGGCACAATAAAAGAAACCATTGAAAAACTGAAATATTTGTTTTAGTTACCTGCTTATCAAAACCAAACTTCATTGTCTTCTGTAAGAATGCAAAATGCATTTTATATGAAAGTATAGCACATAGAAAGTGTTCCTAGGTATATTTTCTCCTGTAAATATAAAAATACCTTTTCTTTGAATCATGACATACTTCTATAAACAATGGAGTTGAACTGCATTGCACACCAAAGTGCACTGGTGCTTTATTGGGATACTTAAAATACTGAACTAGATTCAGAAAGCTTATTTTGCAAGATTCTGATAAGCGTATGTGTTGTACTGAAGCCTGTCATTCCCACTGGTCACAGTCTTGGCTATTCAGTGCCCTTCCTGAATGGAAGAGACTTCTTTCATCTTGCTAACATAAAGGACCTTGCTTTTGTTGGGATTTGTTAGAAACTAGGACAGGAAAAGCAAAGAGAGGGTATTTGTTTGCAGTCTCAGTTTAAATAGTATTGTTTTGATCTGGTGATAATAGGTGAATACAAAGAGCCCAGCTGATTTTGCAACTATTACCCATGTCACCTTTAAAGCTGAAAAGCACTAAATGGAGCACTTAGCTTGAGAACTGCATTATTTTTTCTTTTTTATTATCATTTACCAACATGGTTAAGTTGGTATTGCAAGATCCTTGTTTTCTTCCTAAAAACAGAAAAAAAAAAGAGGAAAAGTCCAGACTCTGTAGGCAGCAGATAACAAGGTATGTGTTTTGATAATTGATATGAATTTAAAACATAAAAATGTATTGTAGAAAATAATGAGAAATAAAGCAGTAAGGATTCTCCTACTGAAATAATTCAAAATGGGAGTAGGTTCAGTCATACTATCCTGTATATTGACAATGTTTTCTTTGACTACTGCACATTTTACATCGATATTAGACATGCTATTGCAATAGTAGTAACTGAACTAATTGAAAGGGGTCTTGTAGATGTACAGATAAAAGGAATTTAATGCATTGCGAAAGATTGAAAACACAGCAGGGGAGATCAATAACAGGAATTAGCTGCAACGGACTGTGATAAACGCTTACCAAGAGTTAATAGGAAGTGGCCTAAAAGCATTTAGAGATAAGGTTATCAGTATGTCAACTAAAGATATTCGATAATGTGTAACTTTATATGAAATTTCTATCATTTTTCTCATTTCATTGCATATGTTTCCCTATGTTTTCACATATTGTTCAGTTATTGGTCTTCTGATGTAAAAAGCAATGCAAAGCTGAGTGCTGGGTTAGAAGTCCGGAAATCGTATTGGTTTGTAACTTCTATGCATTTCAAAATCATTTTGTAGAGGTTTTTTTTAGCTTTGTGAAATATACGGTAATACATGACATCTATTAAATAAAAATCCAATAAAATGACATTGGGAATGTTTGTATTCAGTGAATCTTTTTCAAATTTGCAATCTATGAGAATAGAATTTCAAGAGATATTAGATAACAAGTTGGAATATCTGTTAGAAAGGATAAAAACCTTTCTTCTTTTATATGTTCAAATATTCATATTGCTTAAAAGAACTGGAATTATAAATAGACCATTGAAAAAAACTGGTAACCAATCCCAAAAAATAATTTTAGTCTCCAAAACAGTCATTTTTTCACAAGTGTATTAGCAGTGATATGTTCGTCAGGCAAAGATTAGTATACAGTTTCCAAAAGGGGGGAAATTCAGAAGTAAAAGTCACAGCCCCTGTGACTATACATGCCTACGAGGCTGATGAAGTCCTAGGCCTTCTGAACTCATTGAAAGTACTGTCATTGATTTTGGAAAACAATACTTCACTTTGTGACATTTTATACGAGGACGACTGATTTGTCAGTGAATATAATATATATAAAGTCAATGTTTCTCAGTTTTTCTAACATTGAGGTAAGCACTAAATATATTTTTTTTTTCTTCTTTTCACGTTTTCTGCTGAAAATATCTACAGAGTGTCAGACCCTAATCTTATGAAGTGTCTTGTAGGTAATCCTTCTGCAAAGAGACACTTTCATTTCAGTTCAATTACTTGTAACGGTTTTCATTTGCTAGACCACTGGATCTTAAGGTGTAAGACTGCTGACAAATGCAAGCAACTCCTTTTTTAATAATATAGTGCTCCTTCCATGGCTTTTCAGGGCTGTAATGCAACTGGTTTCAAAATGGGTAGAGTGGCTGTTGGTAACTCTGGATAACGTCCTTCCATCAATGGACATTAATAGATGCTTTCTGAAGAAGAAGAAGTTACACACTTCAGTGGAGAAAAAGGAAATGTCCTTATTGCCAATTGGGTTTTTTTAAGGGTGATTAGAAGTAACCGGAGTTTGGATTATTTTAATAAATCCCTCATGACACATTAGTGAGCAAGAAGGGTCTAAGAGTGCAGGATGAATTCCTTTTGCACATAGTATTTTATGTCCATCCTGCACATGCAGTGGTGATACACAGATAGAAAGTACCAATGAACAACATTTTGAAAGACAGTATTAAACCCACTGTGTAAGACTGTAGGGTAAGACTATTAAGGAACTTGCAGATAACATAAAAACAACATGTAGGGGCATATTTTCAAAACCTTGCTGTAGCAGTACTTGTAGCTTTGAAACCAAATGCTGTTTTTATATGTAAAATTGTGTTTCATTTAAGAACTATTCAAAACAACATGGGAGGTTATAAAACCATGATGGACTTTAACTTTTTTTTCCTTTTGCTTGTCTATACTAAATTGCTCCGTTAATGCTACTACGTTTTATTTTCTCCCATATAAGATGCTGCAACATAAGTGATATTTATTTTGCAAATATTTTTTGGTGGACTGGATTATTATCTTTTTCCCCTTGTAACTAAGTTGATTATATCCTGAGTCCTGTAAACTACTTAGATTGTATTTTTTGTACTGGGATGATTTCTACCATAATTTCAGGTTAAAGAAAAGCAGCTGGCATCACCTTCACAGAATACTCTTTAGTTCTCAAGTCATATTCTTTCCTTTCTATAGTTATGATATTTTTGTGGTTCACCCTACTTGATTATCTGAAACTCTTGGTCTTGCACAATTTAAACAGTTGGAGTTTGTTGACTTCCAAAGACTAGAAGCAGATTCTTTCATCTGCAGTTTCATTAAAATTAACATTGATGAGTAGTATATGGTACAGTGCTTTTGTCTTTTAACAGCTAAATATTTACTCAGTGAAAAAGGTCTTTACAATGACATCAGGATTTGTTTTGTTTTTGAAGTGTTCATACGAATTATAGCTAATAATGCTTTTGCCATTTGAAAAACAGGGATACTGCTTTTTTAAGGACTTTTTTTTTACTTTCACATCTGGATGGATTCCTAAAAATAATTTACTATTTTTCAGTGGGCTGCTGGTGGGTATTTTGTAAATATGCTATTCTTCCTTGTTTAGGTTCCTTTCTAGTCTTAACAATTAAACTATGAACTTAATAATTTTGTGTTGCATGCTTTGTGACCCTTCTCTTTTCTGCCTTTTTGTAGAAGGGAAACTATACTTATATTTTCTGAATTCAGTTTTCCTTTTTGTGTTGTGCTATTTTATTACTGAGAGCTAATTAAATGGAGTTTATTCTGTTGATTGAAGAAAAGTTGTTGAAGTCTGCACTAGTTTCTAGATTTTGCTGAGGGCTTTTCTCCATGCTGCTAAATATTTGTCATTTGTACAAGATAGCTTTACCTCTGAAATTAGTAAAGGTCACTACAGCCGTTAGTGTTACTTGAAATAGGATTTATTTGCCACAGTTTAGTAAAGCTTTTAAATTTTTTTTTAATGGCATGTTATTTTAGCCAGTGAGGTAGAATTTTGATTCATTAAATGCTGTTCACTGTATAAGCGATGGGAAAGAGAAAGTGGAGTTCTTACTTGTCAGTCATCATTTATTGAGGAAAACAAACCATCTTGTCAAAAGTTATAGTTCAAGGAAAGAGTACACTCAGGCATCATTACAAACAGATGAGAAAATGATACAGTAGGTGCAAAAAGGAAGACTGTGAGGTTAACCAGATCTCAGCATTTAGTCTGCTTCTCCAGGTACAGAATTTGTCATAAAATTGCCAGTGCTGTGCTTCTTAATGATGGGGTTAGAGCAGCATTACAGTCTCAGAAGAGACAATCAGCCCTTTTGATCTTAGGCTGGCACATGTAGGACAAGGCAATGAGTTACAGAGAAAAGCTGGTACTTGCAAAAGAAAGGGTGAAAGCCCTTTGGCTTGATCTGCCTTGAGATAAACATGTTCTTGAAGCCTTTCCCTCTGAGAAATGAAATCATTCATGATGCGCATCCCAGATGACAGTCCACCCACACTGGGGTCTCCGGGTCAACATCATAAGGAAAGAGAAGATGCTGGCTTTATCTCACTATTCATATTGCATAGCCTATTCAACCTCTGCTCCATCCATCACACGCCTACCTGTCAACAGTTCAAACCAGACAGTGCATTCCTCTCACTAGAAGAAAGTAATGATTATCCAATAACCCACACAGCTTTGCCAAAAGGCATGACTACTGGTAACCTACAGTTACTGCAATAGAGTCATAGAACATCCTATACATAAACATTTGTAAATCTTCTTGCCAGGAGCAACTAATCTCTCTGTCACCAAGGAGATGACCTCTGCCAGTACAATTGAAAGCCAGAGAAAGGTTGCTCTGCTCAACAGACCTTTATCCTATATTTCACTTCCTCTGTGGCATTCTCTATTCTTAGGTATTCTCTCCTGCATTATAGGGCAAATCAGTCTACTTCAGTGGTTTTGGTTTTATTGTTTCATGACTTTAGAAGTTATAAAATGAAAGATCCAGTCTTGCAGACATGCACAGGAGTAAATTAATTTTCCATATGTCATTTCATTTACCTCCATAGGAAAACTAGCTCTCAAAAAGCTCTATGTGCCTGTTCATGTTTGCAGGATCAGGCCCTGAGCAACCTGATAGTTTTCCACAGTTGCTTTACAGTCAGCTGTCTACTTAATGCACCTAAAGCCATAAGTTTGATTTACCGTGAAGTGTTGTAAGGAACAGGTCTTGGGCAAGATTCCATTTTCAGTCACATTCCTTTAAAATGGTAGAAACTGTACTGTAGCAGAGGCTTTTCTCAGCTTTTTCACTTTATTTACCTTTTTACCCTATTGCCTGTCTGTGTGTGAATGTCAGAAGTTATATTAAGAGTTTTATGGGAAATATTTCAAAAAGTGTAAAAATAAGTGGGGTTTATGTCATTTCCAAACAGATTTAGGGTAGAATATATCCACTGTACAAGGGAGAACCCACCCCCCCTTCAGCTTTGGAGTAGCAGAGGTAGTTGGCTCTGCACACATTTGAGTACTGCTTTGCCCTGGCCCCTGAGGTGGGGTGTGACAAAGAGCTCGTGTCAACAAGTTAACAGTGTAGGACCGTAATTTGTTGCTGTAACGGGCTGGCAGCAAATAACTGCTATTTCCCAAACTAAGGAAGAGTCTTTTAGGCTGCACCTTAAGATATAAGCTTATTATGCCATCATTACAATAAACTGTGTCTTGTAGGCACAGTTTAGCCCTTATTATACTTAAAATTATTTTAAAAGTATATGTTATCTTCATGCAAAACCAAAACAATCCAAAAACATTGTTTACAGGAAAGCATTTCAATGGGACACAGTAAATTTCGGCATTTGGACTTGAGAATTGTTAAAATATGCATTAAGAAACATCTGTCTTGGAAACTATTAGACTGTGTTTATTTTTAACCTTTTTTAATTTTCTTCTTAGGTTTGGATCAGGTGACTCAAATGTTTCTTCTTCAAACAGCTAAGACAATGCTCAGTAATATCACACAGGTAAGTGAATCTGGAGATTCAATTTATTTATAAATGAAAGGACATACACTGAGCTCAGTGCAATTACAACAGTTACAACAGCTACGGATTTTCCTCAAACTGTTCAAGAGGAAATTAGACTTGAACAAGGTTATGATGAGAGTATTCATTTTCCTGCATGGCTCATTGCATACTAACACGTTAACTAAGAATAAAAAGTAGCATAATATTCTAAAAATGACTGTAGCAATCAATATTCTTACATTTGTCTGGGGAAAAAAATAATGCAAAGTGAAGCAGAATGTGAGAGCTATTGTGTCAATTCATCCACCTACTAATATATGTATGTGGGGATTGCTTGCAGCTATGCTTTGTGACAACACAAGAATTTACAATAGATTCTCAGAGCTGTCATAAACTAGTCACAACACAAATACTCAATTTCATTTTTTATAGCATGTAAACATTATCAGAAGAGGCTTGCTTAAAAAACCACACTAAATTCCTGAAAGATGTATTCCTTTGAATCACTGCATGTGAGTATATGCTATTTCCCTAATACTCTAAGTTCATCTGTAAATTGAGTCTAATGGACCCAATTCTAGCTCATAGCTCTCAGAAATCACTGTATCAAAGGTACTGACAGTTCAAGACAAAATGTTTCTTTGTATTTTCTTTGAACTTTCCAGGACTCTATTGCACTGGGAGTTATAGAAAGGTAGTGCTAAAATATGGTCACTGACCCAAAAGGCCTACAAAATAAATACAGAACAAAGAGCAGAGAAATTTAGATGGGAGAGGAGATGGGAAACATAGGACAGTGTTGGTCAGTGGGATTGGTAGGGACTTCCGTAAGTTTTTTTCCTAGCTGAAGTGCAGCTGCTTGTAGGCATCACAGAAAAGAAGAATTTTAAGGTGGTTTTAAAGAAAGAGAGTACACCGTCTTCCCAAATCCCTCTGAGGATCACTTTCCACTGTATGAGTAAATATAAGAATGTGCATAGGTGTTGGCTAGTCCTGAAAAACAAATTGTTTCTACTTGATACAATGTGATTGAAGTGATATGATTGAAGCAATGGTTAGGAAATAATATAGAATATTCTGCTAATGTATGAGAACAGATATGCTTGTATGTGTTGAGGTTAGAAAATCAATCTATTGTAGTTAGCAAATCCAACAACATGGACAAAAATTTTAGTCAAGGGAATGGCTAAGAAAATAAAATCTTAGGGATGTTATGGAGAGGAAAACAATCTACACTATTTAGTAATTGCATGAGTTTGAGCATAGAGAGACAAATCCAGAAGATGAGCCCTAAATAAGAAGAAAGCTGGAGAGAGGTGAGGTGAGAGAGGAGGTGCTCATAGAGATCAAGATAAGAGGCAGTACAAATGGCTTAGAGAAAAAGATTGAGCTAGTTGTCTTCGTGTTGGCCTTGTGCTGATGGCCAGAAATAAGTAAAGAAGTGTTGAAAACACAGCTTAAGATTTATTCAGTTTGGACAGAAGAGATAGATTTGAAGTAGGGAAGTAGATTTGTAGATTTTCAACGTATAAAACTGTACCTGAATTTAAATTTTCCAGTAAACCCGCCCACATGTCACGATTGTAAGGGGCAAAAAACCATTTTGTATCAAGTAAACCCAAAACCATGTTTTAATTCATGCTTACAAAAATGTAGAAAAACCCCTTTTTAGTCTAGAATGAATTTTCATTTAGTTTAAGTTATATTTACCTAATTTTAATCTTAAAATAATATTAAAAATTGTAAATGTAAATATTTATTTATTTTCAGGATTCCCATCTTTTTTCCCAGGGGAAACTATTAACAGATTCTGCCAATAATTTGGTTTAGTGTTTAGCTGTTTTTTTCTGTGTTTTTTTCTCTTTGGTGGTTGTTTTTTTTCTTTTTTTTAAAATGACAATCTAGTTGTAGTTTAAACATGGAATTCTAGCACTCTAGGTAGTGACTAAAAATAGTGCATTTAATGAAAGAGGACATTAATACATGGACATTCAGATAGATTTAAGGCTGAATTCTTAAAAGTGAAAAGATCATGACATGCTTGTATTTTGATTGAAAAGAGCCAGAGGGCAAAGAAAAGTTTTAGAAAGACTAAGAAGGAAGAGGATAGGTGTAAGTGCAAGGGAAGTTTTGGAAAAAGTGATGACATAAATGAAACAATTACAGGTATTACAGAAGAGCAAAGAATAAACTTCTGTAGTTCTGATTGATAGGAAAAAAAAAAAGACATCAGAAGAGAGATTGTAAGAGAAACCCAAAGAAGCAGAAAAGTCAGATTACATTTTTTAACTCTCTTGAAGTAATCAAGTAATCAGTAAGCTCTTGTGCAGGGACAGAAACAGAGGCAGGAAAAGGGGCCCTTGAAAGCTAGTCTGGCACATGAAAGGTGCTTAGAGTTGTGAAGGTATGAGGTGCTAGCTCAGAGCAGGGAAGAAATGACAGAGGAAGGGAGGTATTACTGTTGCAGGATGCTCTCCAAGAGTAGAGGCAGAAGTAGTAGATATTCAGATTTTGCCAAGGCCATGGAATAGAAGAAATTTCTTCTGAGAGAGAAACTGAATGTGAAGGAGTGGGAAATATGGATAGATTCATTAATCATGCTGATTATGATTAATGAAAAACAGGAAAGAGGGCAAGGAGAAGAAAGCAAAGAGTACACTTTGCAGTGATGGTTTATAAATCAGTGAAAGCATGAGTGGAAAGATATGAGTATTTGTTGGATAATGCTGAAAGAAACTGAGTGATGGCTGGAGTGAAGAAAGTTAAGAAAAAGAAAATCAGAGACCAATGGTTTAGAAGATAGTCAGCTAGCTTTTAATAAGTAGTACTGTTGTATGGATTTGTTACTGGAGTTCTGGAAGAAAATAGTGTTAGCACACTGATAAACAGGACTAGTTAGCCCAGGTGAAGAATAAGCTGTGAATACCTCACTGAGCAGTGATTCAGAAGTAGCTGTTTTGTGTGGTTGAGAATACCTTTTGTTGTGTGAATGGACCTTTTAGTAATCAGAAGACTTGAACCAAAACCATAAGGCAAATGAAGCACTGAGGGTGAGGAAACTTCTGGCTAAAAGTTTGGAAAAAAAATAGTGGGAAAAAAGGAAGTTTCAATCCTCACCAAACTTATCTAAAAGAAGAAGAAAAGAAATTTTAACTCTCAAGTACCATTAGTCCACTATGCTATAAGAATTAAATATTCAGTACACCTATAAAGTAAAATATTTTAAGTAGTATTTAAGTACATGAAGGTTCAAGAATTTGTTCTTCAAAACGGTTGCTGTGTTTGTCTTGTTACCAAACAAGATGTGATGACAGTTCTGTTATAGGGTTGAGATTCAGCAAAAAATTCAAGCATGTGTTTAGCATTAAAAAGTTGGGTAACTCCAAAACTATAGCAAATATTTACCTTTCTCACTGTATTAGGAGTCATAACAAAATAAACTTAAGTCTTTGAAACATCCCCCCTCCTCCCTCCATCATTGTGATATACCTATTTTTCAGAAAAACAATAAGCTGCACTTTAGGATTTGGAAGAAAGAGTATTGGGGGGGGGAGGGGGGGGGGGTGGGGGGGGGGGGGGGCCGAGGAGGAAAAAGGAAGTGCCAAAGGAGCAAGTAAAGATGTTTGCAATTATTTGCATGCTGATTAAATATTATGTCACCAGACATTCACATAAACAGAGATGAAATTTATTTTCAATGTATATTACATTATTAAATTTAAATCTGTTTATTATTTAATTAAGTATTACTTGAACAACAATCAATTTTTTTCTCACTGATATGATCATAAACTAATTCTGCTATAACAACTTCTTTCTTTTATTTATTGATTTCCTTTACTAGGAGAAGTAGCCGTGACCTCCATGTGTTCTCGCCTTCTGGCATAAGGAAGTGACCTCCCTTTTTTGGTTCATTCATTGGCCCTGGTACTTAGTGGAATCAGAGTGACAACAGAACATACGATTTGTATTGTCTATTGTGGTAATAAGACCAGCAGCATGTCTTTGACGAATTACTTAAATCCATTTTTTCTATTATTTAGTAGAGATGATAATGGCAGTTAATTGAGGTGTCAATTACTTACTTTAAAATTCTGGCCAGACTATCACTAGTTGTAAGCAATGGCCCTAAGCTCAAGAACAAATAAGGTTTTCCACTGTTACCTTTTGCTGCCTGGAGGGTGGCTTAGGGCATTCAGTGGAATGAAGCTCGGGAAGGACAGTTTGGGTGTGAACATAGACTTGGTTGCTCTTGCCCCTCTGTTTCAGCTTTGTTTTCTGATCTAGTTCATGAAACATTCCCACAAAAGTTTATGCTATGGTGTGGAGTCAAAAATCTTCCAGGGAGAAGGGGACACCCTGAATCAGTACTGTTGTCCCCATATCATGAAACTACATCCTTAGCTTTAACCATGCAACTTCTTTTTCAGTGCTGAAAAGTCTCTGTAGAGTCTTAATTTAAGGGTTAGAAGATAGCTGAAGCTTAGCAGGAAAATGCATATCTGTTGGTTTCCAAAATCCACAAGAGTTGAAGACCTCAGCTGACTAAAATGTTTTTGAACAGTATTCCCAATCTTCACCTCTCCTCAGCTACAGCTGACAGTGCATCAAATGTGTGTGGAATTTCCCAGTGTCATAGTCCAGTGTGCTACATGCAATGCAAACACTGGTTTTGGCAGCCAGGTTGCCCTAGCCTCCCTAGAGAAACAATGGACAGGTAGTTGCACTTTTAGAGGTCAGTTCAGCCTGTTAAGATTTGAGTAGTGATTCAGTATTTCCTCTCTCCAAATCAGTGCTGCAAGTAGTCAGTATAGAGGCAACCTAAAGTGGGAAGGCTTCGCAGTTAAGATATTTCAGTTAAGAACCTCAGATTAGATGAATCTGCAGGAAAAATCATTCAAGTTGTCATATAAAAGTTAGCTATGCAAGGAAAGGCCTATCTTTTGCAGCACCTAAATTTGAATAAAGCAATGAAAATAAAAGTTTTACTACCTAGAACTGGATATTCAATTCTTTCTCTGTATTCAGGCTAGGACAGCTTCTGGAACCATTCTCAGAGACAGAAAGGCATTTGCTGACTTCACTGAGGTGACTCATACAATACAGTACCAATGTGGTACAATAGTAAATGCAAGTGGTGGACCATGGACATCTGTAAGCTGTAAGGAAGTCAGTTCTCCAAAAAAGGGAGTGTTTTCCATTCTTTCATTCCCCAAGGCAGGGCCAAAGATGCTGAGGAGGTCAATGAAGAAGAAATGTCACTCAGATGACACATGCAGCTGGACTGATGAGTGCTCAGGGGACCAATATCAAGACCTCCTTGATAAAAGACAGTTACTGCAGTTCATCTGCATAATGCGGGATTTTTCCCCTCACGTAGACTCTCTTTCTGTATAACTCCTGTCTGCAACACTAGAGTATTTGTGTTGAATACAGACTATCAAAATACTAAGAATCCATATACTGTGTGTGATTCTGCCATTTGGCTTAAAATTACCCTTATGTTTCATATTATTATGTATGATTTTATGATTATCAATGATGCAAAATCACTTTGGGAAAAGAATAACACATCTTTGTTTTCCATTCAAGACCTTGGAATAATTTCAGCAATCTATCTGATAATATTTTGATGACAACAGTACACTGCCAAGGCTGAACTATGTAGCTGTTCTTAAGCCATATTTTAGTTCTTTCCTGGTCTGACACTTAAAGAACAAATTTTTTCAAATTACTTTATAAAATATATTGAAAGTAGAAAAGTAATAAGGGCATTTAGAAAGACAATAAATGTGTTGTCCAGCAGATTCAATCATCAGAAGTGGAGTGACAAGGGTTTGTGGTTTAACTCCAGTAGGCAGCTAAGCTCCACACTGCTGCTCACTCTCTCCCACAATGTGCGCAAACAAAGCAAAACAAGGGATTCATTCACTGCTTCCCATCGGCAGGCAGGTGTTCAGCCATCTCCAGGAAAGCAGGGCTCCATCATGCGTAACGGTTACTTGGGAAGACCAACGCTATAACCCTGAATGTCCCCCCTTCCCCCTTATTTCCCCCAGCTTTTATTGTTGACCATGGATGATGGTGTGGAATATCCCTTTGGTCTGTTGGGGTCAGCTGGCGTGGCTGTGTCCCCTCCCAAATTCTTGTGCACTTCCAGCCTCCTCGCTGGTGGGGTGGTGTGAGGAGCAGAAAAGGCCCTGATGCTGTGTAAGCACTGCTCTGCCATAGCTAAAACATCCGTGTGTTATCAACACTGCTTTGCTCACAAATCCAAAACATAGCCCCATACAAGCTACTATAAAGAAAATTAACTCTATCCCAGCCAAAACCAGTACACAAGGTCACAGTCCTCTTTTAGTAAAGGTCACTGCTCTGGGGCCTCAGTTTTCCTATCTATAAAAAGAGGGTGATAATGTTTACTCCCCTTAATTGTGATGAACTACTAAGTATGGTTTGAAAACACTTAGAACAATGAAGAATTTATGAGAGTGTAATTTTTAAAATGAAGATTGATATCATGTGCCTGCTTATGTGTTAAAGAATTTTGCAGGTGGTGAACCATCTCATGAGGTTTTATACAAGCAAATTCTCCCATTTGATATATCTGGAAGAAATAAGAGCACAATCAAAGCAACTTCTACCAAAGCACTAAATGTCACCCAACTCCCCCCACATTTTCCAAGCTGATGAAAGAGAAATGTATATCAAATTCATTCTTACAATCAATTACCATAGACTACAGTTATGGATAACATATTTCCTTTTTTGTTTCATTTTTCTTTGCAGCTTTGTAATATAGTTTTCATATTTTGTCATGATAGTTGTTATGAGTTATGTAGAGAAAAAGTAAAATTGGAAAATATGTTTGGACACACATAGCTTGAATACGGTGTGCCAAAGCAAAGGATGATCTAAATTTTTTTTTTACCCAGCAGAAAAGATTGCATTGCTGTTTTTCAGTACTGGTCCTCCACTAGGAACTAACTAGATTCATCAACAAAATGAATGTTGCGGCTATATTTCATAGAATCATAGAATCATAGAATCACTAAGGTTGGAAAAGACCTCTAAGGTCATCGAGTCCAACCGTCAACCCAACACCCCCATGCCCACTAAACCATGTCCCTAAGCGCCTCATCTACATGTCTTTTAAATATCTCCAGGGATGGTGACTCCACCACTTCCCTGGGCAGCCTGTTCCAAGGCCTGACCACTCTTTCAGTAAAGAATTTTTTCCTAATGTCCAACCTAAACCTCCCTTGGAGCAATTTTATTTATTTATTTATTTATTTATTTATGCCACCACGGTGCAGTTTAAACATCCAATCCATTTTCAGCACAAAGCATGCTGATGAAATGAAACGGGAACTATCAAAAATACGATGGATTCAAATGGAGTGAGAGAGACTTAATTTGAATATCCAGTTAACTGGGATGTTTCACAATGATGCCAATTAACTCTATAAAATCATAATTCTCTGTCTTGTGAATAGTTTTGGTTAAATAAATTAAGTTAACTTATTATGGCTGAGGCAACAGCCTACTTACATAAGCATCATGACTGATCTGCAACTCCTTTAAAATATTTGAGAACTGCTTTTACAGGGTTTTACTGAGTGTCATGAGTGACATGATTCTAGTTAATGAGACAGCTTTTGGTGAAGTAGTCTGAGGTACCCAGCAAAATAAAATCTTGAAAATCTGAAAATGACTATATTTGTTCTTGTTCCATCCCATTTAGCTTTTAATTCTTTTCTTTTCTATGCATGAATTTGCTGCTTTTTATGTCCAAAAGACATTGTTGAATTTGAAATTGCACTAATGTGCAAATAACAAATGTAAGCAAAAAGGTTAAGTTAGTGTTAAGAGATAAATGTTTTCATTGTTTTGGTCACTTAATTGAGAAGTTTTAGCAAATGTCCCCAAATTAAGGAGATTCCACCTGTCTTTTTGAAGATCCTCTGTTGTTTAAAATGTATTTTTAAAAGTATTTGTCTCAACGGAGGAGAAAAGTATGGTCCAAGAATGGGCCCCAAAACAGGATACTTTTTGTAGAATACGCTAGTGTTCATACAGAGAGTAGTACAAAATAGGTGACTATTACAGTCCTTCAGATGACAGGTCTTATAAGAGATTTCAGAACTTTTCCATTCAACTGTTGTTAATAGAAACTCACTTCTCTGAAATACCAAACCAATGAAAGGTACTGAAGTTAAAATATTTGGCAACCACATAAGTTTTTCAGTGGTGCATATTAATACTAGCAATAACTTTTAAGAGCAATAACTTTACTGAGGACAAACATATTAACTGTACCTGTTTGACATCCGAAAATCCTCTCTTACAGTTAGAAAGCACCATTTGGCAACAGTATTGTTTTAAGCTATAAATAATATATCTCAAGTTTTTTTGTGATGTGCAATGCTACTTGTAAAATACTATACCTGCTACAATGAAGATTACAGCATAGAGATTTAGTTCCATTTTGAGATGGAAATTATTTAACACTAAAAGTAGCATAACACAGGAAAGTTACTAACAGCTATAGCTATGCAATTGCTACAGATTGTTGATATAGGCTTTTTGTCAGCAGAAAATTTTGTATGCACGAGAATTCAGAGCTCACAAAAGATTCTTGATTGACATCCTTAGAGACTAAAGTCTACATTTGGGAGAATTCACTTGACCATTACTGTTTTTGTACTCTGCTCTGCTCTACAAAAAACCCACAAATATGCAGACATTTCTGGTGAAATTTAACCTGTATATTTAGGGAAAAAACAAACCTTATTTTTCATTACACTGCACTGGAGGTAAAAATAAGTCATGAGGCCACTGAAGCTAGGTGGGAGCAAGGTCTTAAGTGGTTGTGTAAGCACAGTGGTTCTTCATGAGTGCCAGTTTCTGCTCGCTACAATAATTACATATGGGAAAAGCAGATAGGAAAAGTGGACAGGAAAAGCTATAGCTGGAATACACTGCATGGAAATGCTTGACAAGACGGACTGCAATATGGTGCAACTTCAATAGCTCAGGGATAATGACAAAGTAGACATATTTTAACTGTATAATGAAGCAAATGACATTATATTTGATAGTCTCAGACCAGTGTAGTGGTTATAGATGTCATTATTGATCCAAATATATCAATGTAGAAACTGGCAACACAATATCTATATGTAGATCAGCAGGAGAACAGGAAGCTATTGTAAGTGCTAAATTCAATTTTAGATAGTTATATTTCAGTCTACCCGAGAAGCACTTTTGCGAGGGCTCTTCTGGGTATTTAAAAGGGAAAGAAATTTGTAAGACTTTTGTTAAGAGTTTTACATGTGTCTTGCATTTTTCTCATTTGAAAAGCTTGATTTACAATTTTTTTTGTCACTCAAATTGACTTTGGTGTTTTCTTCGCACAGTTCAGAGCAGTGGGATGGGATGCCAGGGTTTGTGTACTCTGTTTTTTTTGTTTGTTTGTTTTTGTTTTTTTTTTTTTTTTAATTCAAAGAGCCTCCAGTTCCTGTATGAACTGCAAACTCAGTCAGTAATTATTTCTATATTAAATAAATTTTAAAAGAGAAGATAAGCTGCTCATAACCATTCCCTCTCCTACACATGTATTATGGAGGTGATGAGTGGAAATAATTTTGCCATCTTGTATAAGTCTGTGTTAACTGAAAGCTATTGTTTTTCACATTAAACAATTACAGCTGGAAATGATAACATATGTTGGCTCACAGGGATGTGAAAACATCTTCCCTGCTCTTTATAATTCTCCTGAATGTCTTATGAAATCATAGGCCTTTTATTTTTGGATCTTCTGCTTCACTCCAAAAATTGCTATAAAGCTAAGGAGTTTTATTTTAAATAACTAATTAATAAAATCATACAACTTTGTATGTTATGATCATTAAACATGGGTAAACTAAAATGTCCTGGCCATGGAATTTGACTACCTCATTAGATGTTTTTTTCCCTACCAAATATTAATAAAATGGCATGTGGAAATTTACCATGCAGGTCTCATGGAGAAGGGAATCTGAAATTTCCATATATTGTTCTGTAATTACTTTACATAAATTCTGTTTCCTTGGGGATTTTGTTTTGTAAATAGTCCAAGGGAAGACACATAAAACTAAACTGTTGGGAAGCTTTATTCAATTTATTTCCCAATCAGTGTCTCTTTTGAAGATACTTATTGTGTAGTTTTTAACCTGATTTTTCATACTCAAAATATAGCTGGAGGACATTTTATGAGAATAATTAGGTTAGGTCAACCTATATATTAGCAATATTGCTAATACGTAGCAAATATATTGCCTATATATAGCAAATATTGCTATTTGCTGTCTGCCAGAAGATGTCTGCAGAAAGTAAGAAGCTAAGAAAATGAAACTCCACCCTCCAAAAAGCCATTTTCATTTTTCCTTCATTTTCATGGAAAAAGGGATAGAAACCCTCTATAAGTACCAGTCATCAGTGTAACTGTGACAGTTTTGTCCATGTAAACTCATCTGAAAGTTCAAGATGCAAATATACAGCTGTCATTATATCTAGAATTAGACTTTGGAGATTAAAATAACTTCTGCTACTGATTCAAAACTTCCTTTGTGTAATCAACAAAATGCAGCCTGTTAGAATATGCTTCCATTGATTTATTGTTTAACATGGAAATGTGAATAGCTGTGTATTAAAGTAAAAAGAACCCTCTGTAATGGTTAAGTGTTATTTTGGTGACTTTCCTAGGTGTTGATGCCATATTTTATAGTCTTGAAATGGTAGTTAAAAAAAAATGTTTTTTGAAAGACTAAGTGTTAGTGCTAGAGAATTCAATATTTTGGGCGGAAAAAACCTTGGAAGCAAAATGTTATACTATAGCTGGAAATCAGTAAACATTTACTGTTCCCATTTGACAGTGATTCAAAAGGGATCTTTCCAGAAGCCAAATGTTTTCAGTGTTTCCAGGGACTAGAGACCTGAACTGTTTATCCTTGTTTTTAAAGAATAATGTCAAATCCTGTACTAGGTTCAACTTAGAAGAACTAAGTTCCTTTCTGTTTCATGATACAAATGGTTATTATAATGTTATATTGAGCCAAGTTATTTTTCCTCTCATCTGCAAAGCTGTGGAAAATGGATTCATTAATGTGTCTTTCTTTCAATGATTTGGTTTCTTGTTCTCTTCCACATTAAAAGTAATTACTTTCCCACAACCTGGCCTCTTTTGATGAGGACTACTGTTTTCCAAATGTAAATGGTTATTGATTTGCCAAAAAGGGTCTAATTTAGAAGTCTAAGAGTGTTGCACAGCTGGGAAGAAATTGAAAAAACGGCCAAGTCATTCATATTGCACTTGGCAGTCACAAGCCCAAAGCAAAGACTGATTTTTTAACTTGTTTTCCAGTCATTTTTATTTTCATGATTTTGCATGGGTTTAATACAAGGTATCAATTAAAAATCTATTTAAAATTTAGAGTACATATTTGTATTACAATAGTAACTATCCACAGTGCCTTTTCATGTTCAAAATCTCACAGCAGCAAAATGAGCATCTGTGTTTTTTTCAGATTGATGGTCTTGCATGTTATTTTATTTTGGGAAAGATTCCTGTATTAATGGTCTCACTGATACCATTACAACTATTTTTGAAGTAAGATTAAGTACCGCTTTGCAGGAGTAAATCAGGCACAGTTTCTTCGCATTGGTTTTTAGGTTTAGAAGTCTAAAGGTCATCACTGTTATACTGAATAGGAATGAACTCTTGAAATAGCACAGTTAGCTTAATGTGGCTATTTGAAATTTAAGATATTTTTGAGTGACTGATAGTGTCAGACTATGGTCACCATGGAATTAGAAAAATTCTGATCTGTGATTCTATGATTCTGACCTACTCTGATACATGACTGATCTATGGAATTTTCTAATGTTAGTGTTATAGTACCTACGCTTTTTAAAAATTATATAATGATCAAACCATGTAACACAGGGTATAGGAATGTTGTGGATAAAATTATGAAAACATCTGAATCGCACTTTCAAGAGTTGTTTAGAGGAGGTAATAACTGATCTGTAGATAAATGAAGGCACCTCAATACACATTTAGCAGGATATTCAAGAACATCTTTTTACGTCCTTTCTCTTTTAGAATTTGGCAGCTGGTTTTGAAAATAGTTAGATGCCTGATAAAGTTTTAAGCATCTAATATGCCTGAAACAGGGTTCCTCAAAGCCTGTTGGGAAAAATCAGTGAACCTAGGACTCAAAGTGTAGATTCATCCTCACTCTCCATGAGAAATCAATAAAAATACACTTCGACACAGTAGGCGGCATATGTCTTGCTTCTTGGTCTCTTATCCTTCAGAGAGGAATCTATAAACCTCATTTTATCCTTTGTCATGGTTTAACCCAAGCCAGCAGCTAAGCATCACACAGCTCCTCACTCACTCCCCCCAAGGTGGGATGGCGGAGAGAATCAGAAGGGTAAAGGTGAGAAAAATCGTGGCTTGATATAAAGACAGTTTAATAGGTAAAGCAAAAGCTGCACATGCAAGCAAAGCAAACCAAGGAATTCATTCACTGCTTCCCATTGGCAGGCAGGTATTCAGCCATCTCCAGGAAAGCAGGGCTCCATCACGTGTAACAGTTACCTGGGAAGACAAAACGCCGTCACTCTGAACATCCCCCCTTCCTTTTTCTTCCCCCAACTTTATATGCTGAGCATGATGTCATGTGATATGGGATATCCCTTTGGTCATTGGGGTCAGCTGTCCCGACTGTTTCCTCTCCCAGGGTGTCCTGCACCCCCAGCCTACTCGCAGGTGGGGTGGGGTGAGAAGCAGAAAAGGCCTTGACTTTGTGTAAGCACTGCTCAGCAGTAACGAAAACATCCCTGTGTTATCAACACTGTTTCCAGCACAAATCCAAAACATAGCCCCATATTAGCTACTGTGAAGAAAATTAACTCTATCTCAGCCAAAACCAACACAGCCTTGAAACCAGATTCAAAAAGAAATGTGGTTATTGTGCAAAGTCCTCAAATTATGCTGAGTGGGCTTCACTATGGGGAGCTTGGTGCCTTAATCTCACGTAGAGGAAATTAATGAATGTTAGCGTGCTGGGCAATGGGAAATGTAAATCAACTGATAGAACTGGGGAAGAAAAAGTTAAATTCTAGCTTTCTTCTGGACCTGAGCAGCTATTTCAGTTACGTGCCACTGTTAAAATGAGATTCAGAGAAACTGTATTCATGTTTCTTTGTACAACATAACTGTAACTGCATAGTAGCTCAGTTCCTGTGCAAATATTCTTAGTCATCAAGCAAAAAGGTATTCTTTATCAGAGTGTTTTCTTTCTCTCTTCCTGAAGACAGTTTGCATGGCATACAGGAATACAAAGTTTCATGCAGAGGCAAGTGAGAAATCCTAAAACCATAGCTAGGGGTTTAGGATGTTCAGCTGGCAAGGATAAGAGTCCTAGGCTACACATATACTAGTAAATTGAACGGTGCCTGAGTGTGGTCTCAGATAGATTCAATTATTAATGTAGATGTATGTTTGAGGTCCAAATCTCCGTTCCCAGAACTCCTTATGACTTTTACATTATATAAGAACTGGATTAAAAAAAACCAAAAAAACAAAAAAAACCAAGAAAAAATCCAAGGGGGCTGAATAAATGCGCAGGTTTGACCAGTCTTACAAAAGTACTGTAAATCCAGCTTTTCACGGGACTTACACATAATGACACACAGGTTAGGATAATTTGCCCTATTTTTAGATATCTCCAATGCAGATATCTGCATCTGTTCTGATGACTCCAGGCATTCTCTGTAAGAATAGAAAGAAACTTTTAGAATGAGATTAATCTGACACATACTAGATATCTACAGTAAGATGAGGAAGAACTGTGTTGCAGAAGTACCTCTTCTCCTCCACTAAAAAAAAAACGAACAACAAGTTTGGATGTAGGCATCTTTTCCTGGTCATTGAATGCCATACCTGCCTTAGGAGAGATTAGCTGCTATAACATCAACTCAGATTTGAGAATACTGCTGTTGGCGAGGCATAGCTATATATTCTTAAGTGCATCATCTGCAAAAAACAGCTTTCAAGAAGTAGATTGTTACCTGCTTGCTTCCCCCAGCTGCTCCACATAACCAGTTGGCTAGATTGGACACACAAGGCTTTCCATCTGTGTGTTTCTATCTTCTAGTCTAGTTAATCAAAATTAGCTGTGTTCACAAAGAACTAATATTTTTAACAATTTTGACAGTAACTAGCGGTAGAGAGCTCAGCCTTCTTTATTACTTGACCACAAGAACAAATCTGAAAACCCACAGACCTGTAAGAAGCGAGTAATGACAAGCAGCTGGGGATTGTACCTGTGGGTATCTGAATCTGTAAAATGACTGGCCCGGTGCCAAGCCAGGTTTTGCACTTTGCTACCTATGTATTTTTTCACTATCTTCTTATTTACCTTTTGGGTAGGTGACTGCCCATCAACTTGTTTCTGAAAACGTCTCCAATGCCAAAGTCTATCTATGTCAAGGCTGAATATTAATCTGCGTGGGAAGTGCCACGCAGATTAGGTATTGCAGGAATCAGACTTCAGTATCTGTATATATATATTCAAACTACTGGCCTTGGATGTTATTTTGCTTATGCAATATTATTTACTGATCCTTCCAATTTTCTCTGATAACCTGGTGAACCTGATGAATCTTCCAGACATGGTTTGTTAGGCTTAAAAACTACACTTTCAACAATACCATTGATGTACAGAAACTATACTTTGTTAATGCCATTTAAAGACTTAATTTAGTTTTATTCCTCCTTAATAACTACCTATTCCACTGTGATTTCAGCTATTTAAAAAAAAACTCTTGGTCAAAGTACGTATGGTATTACATTACCAGTGTGCTTAGATATCTGCTAACCAATATGTTGCTACATTATGTGGGGGTAAAGTGATACATATGGTTAATTATTCAGGCTTAGTTTGTCAAGAAAACAAGCGTGTTATGCATCCATAAATGATTGCATCCCACATCAGAAGTAACCTGACAGAAAGCTGTATTTGTTGTGTACTGTATTGAATCCAGGTATGTGAAAGGCTAAAATAATTGCTCTGGGGAGTGCAGACCGTGCTTAAATGCTTAATTCATTAGTGATGCAATTACCAGAAAAGAATGTCAGCAAAGGCAGCAGTAAATGGAATTCAGTTCTTACCTCTATTAAAATCCATATGTTTCAGAACAGATCATAATACGACAAAGGGAGAGGGAAGATTATGTTCCAATTTATTCTAGTTTAGATCTATGACAATACAGTAAACTATTTAGGAAACCCCACACTGTATGTCCAGTCCCATTCTTATTGTATTCAGTAATGCAGGCCTCATTCAGGCATGCCTATTATGATTGAACAGATAAAATTGGAATTAATGTATTCTACAGAAATCTGAAATATTGTCTTGAATGTAGGTCACTGCAGTTCACCTCAGCTTGTTAATACAACTGTTTTGCCATGTGGTTATTTGTTACTCATGGAGCAAAGCCCCAATACACTACACCAAGAAAACAAATGAATTTCCCTATGTCAGTTTTGACTAAACGTACTTACTTCCAGGTTTCTCAGTAAACAGCTTATATATTCTACACTGATGATGAAAAGCAGTTCTTGCACTCGACTGCTTGATTAATCTGAAAACAGGAGACATTTGGAAGTATGTTTGTAAGAATCTACATCATAGAAGTTCCACCCCAGATTTGGAGCAGTTCTTTTTTTCCTGTTCTCTTGTTAGAGTATGTAAATCATTATACTTCTTGCACACATTCACAGCAGGACAATAGGATTTTTTTTCCATTGTGACTGGCTGCATTGAAATGCCAAGTAAGGTGAGAGGGGATGTTTCTCCACATCGGAGTCATGGGTGAGCTTCCTGGTAAACACCAATCAAATTGCTGTCATGAGATCCAGCTGTGTCCTTAGCTTTCTAAGCTGATATAAACTGGGCACTGTTTCTAGCTCTGGACCTGTAGGAACACACTAGAAGTACAAACCTTGTGTCTTATACTTCTTTTATCTATGCAACTACCAATCCAAACTAATGCTGTCTGAACTAGATGTTCTTTTACCTCAGCAGCCACATATACTTAAGATCTCCCATGTCCTCAAGGACCTCCCTCTTCTGGTTTACCACTTAATTTTTTTTTTAAGGGCATCCAATATATTTTATACTTATTTAATACCTAGACTTTGAGGAGGTTTTGATAACACTTTTTAAAAATCTGTTTATCTGAAAATACAGATATAGATAACAAAAATAAAAACAAAGCTTAGCTATGTTTTACTGCCTCAGTTTCCATACCATTCCCTAAGGAATTATTCTTGTTCAGGATCATTATATTTGGGGTTATACTGGGTCTTTTTCTAAAGTCCATGGCTTGTGAATTGCACCATGGAGTTCTTCTGGAACATGGAGTGTGCCCAACATCTTCTGTTGACCCTGTTTAGTCCCATAGTGAAGCTGCCTTCTATTAGTGCTTTAAAATACTACAGAAAAACCCCAAACCATAACAACCCACATTTAAACTCCTGATTTTTCCTAGCCCAAAGTTTTCCTTGCTTTGGAAATGAAGAAATAAGTTACTTATGGTTTTGGTTTGCAGAGAATATTAAACAAAGATTGCTATAATCCTCCAAATTACATGATCATGGGGTGCGTAGGGTAGAGGTGTCTTTGATATTCAGGCATATCTTCGATATTCATGCTTCTATACTTTGTTTTCATGCTTCTATATTCATGCTTCAGAGAGTGAAGCTTGATGCAGGAGGTTGTTGAAATATGCTGAATGAGACCACAACTCACAAAGAAAATTGAAATGATGTATTTCAATACTAACTTCATATCGACTTAAGTTTTTTTTGTGGCTGTGACTACAGTTTCTTTTTCTGGACATCTGATATTCTCAGAAAACATCAATTTAGGTTACTTTGCTTTTGTCTTTAGTAGATGTTTTGGAACTTGTATCTCAATACCATATTTTATCCAGGCATGGTGATCTCAATAGACTTTGTGGTATCTCCCACTCACATTGTAAGAGCTGTTACAGTAGTCAGGCAGCTCCCCAGCTTTGCTTCCAGACTAGAATTGATCCTCCTGGCACCTTATGGGGGCACAGCCTTGCCATGATTCTCAGAAATGTCACTTGCTTCTTCAAGGTTTGGTCTGTAATTTCATGTGTTAATAGAAAAGAAATCTTCTGAAATGAATACAGTTGCATTGGTGAAAGTCTGGTCTAACTGTTGTCATATATAGGCTAATTTCCTGATTCTTTATTTAAGCAATTTAAGCTCAGATTTGTTCAGACTGTTCAGGAATCTGATCATTGATTTAGCTAGGATAAATCAAGACTTAAAGATCTCTGCTGAATACCAAGAATTCACCCAAAGATCAAGTGTTCTGAAATGCTACTTCCTTTGTACTTGAGAAAAACATCAGTATACTCAGCTCAGCTTTATTCCATGCAATATATGCTCAACAAAATAGAAAATTATATGTATAATTTAGTTTTGATTCTTAATAGCATAGAATTGTAGTGTTTTAGGAGAACAATTTAGAACAACAGTAGGATAATCTGCTCTAATTTCATATTTATTAAGTACCCTATAAATGTCCCAAATAATGCTAACTTCTCAGGTTATTTTCAACACAGTAATCAGATTCCTATTCAAAACATTCAGTAGTAAGAGGAATTTGGAGTACCTGGTCACTAGCTGAGATTCTTGTTTTTTCACATGTACTCTGAAAGATTTTCCGAAGGGGAAAAAAATATTAAGTACAGATGTTCTTCCTTTTATTATCCATAGACCCTGGGGAAATAAAACATTTTAATCGAATTTGAAAGACTGTTTGCAAATTGCTGACCTAGAAGAAAAACACTGGAAATCATTTGTTAGACAGTTTCTTACAGATCCACTGCGTAAACTGTCATGTCGTTTCAGTTACAGACAGAAAATACAGGAAAGGTATGCAGATCTAATGTTTGCATTCTCTTGAAAGGTACAAGAGAAAATACAGGACATAGCTGAGCCCCAGCACAAAAAAAAAAAAAAGTACACCGTAATCTGATATAATGCTAAGTACCCAGCATTCCAGTCAATTCCTGCTAAAAAAAGGTAAGAAAGAATGACCTTTGAAGATACAGTTTAAGAACCAACGGAAAGAAGGAAAGAAGAATATTATTCTTAGTTAAGTACAGAAAAGAAAGTTTGTTTGTCATAGCAAAGTATTCCTCGGGTAACTGTTCTCTCCCAAGGTACTGTGAGAAAGGAGGACCATCTTTATACACTTAAAGTTCCTTTACGTGACATAGGCTTGTAATTTCTTTATTATCTTTCTCTTGCATTTACCAGGATATCAGATATTACTCTTTCACATGATTCGTTGTTAGACTTATTATTTTTCCACTTGTAAACACTATAAGGGGTTAATAGAGCATTATTATTTTCTGCTATAAGTACTGAAGTGTTTCTAAAGGGCAAACTACTAAATATGGAGAAGTTAGTTCCACTGAGAGTTAACGAGAGAGAGCAAAATCATATTTCGGTATTGTTGCTGTTATCTTTTAGTCTTACATGATATCAACTGAACTGGACTGATTAGGCTTAATTTAGAAAGAGGAAAAGAGTCAGCTGATGTTGCCCTACCCTGATAACAGTAGATAACATTCTCTGAAAATGTGCAGTATGTTCTGATAAGAGAAGAAAGCCAGGATAACCTTTGACATTTGTCCCCTCTGGAGTGCAATGACTATTATACTTGCACTGGAATACCAAACTGAGCTGCTAATGGTACTTACGTATTCATATATCTCTTCACAAGGAATATTTTATCAACACTGTTGAAAGCAGGGATACTCTTTCCTTGATATCACATAAATGGAGAAGAAAAATGTCGACTAGTAACATTTGTATAACTAAATTGCCTAGAGATCAACACCATATTTCCAAATTTCATGCAAAGGGTTTAAAATGCTGGCAGCAGCCTCACCATATTTCCCATGTCTTTTGAAATTCAGTCTTCCTATAGAATCCAAGGATTTATTGACTTGTATTCCACAGTTATGATTGTGGATCTCTCTATAGAGGTGAAGAGATTCACCAGAAACAGTGAATTCTTTGTATACTGTTCTAATTTTAAAGAAAACATCTAAAACTTGGCTCCTCTTCTGCACGCATATATTAACATTGACTTTGGAAGAAACAACATGCCTGTTTGGTTTTTTTCAGATGTGGAGCCAACAGGGATCTCTCTGGCTATGGATCTGTAAAATGATTTGAAATTTTTTCTGCATTTTACTCTAGAGATTTGCAAGTTGATTATCAGGTGTGCTGTATGAGTGGATGTCATAGGATGGCTTATGACTGGGTTATGTTTATTTTGGGTTCCAAACTGACACAATTAGGCTAAGGAAAATAGAACAAGTTTTCTAGCAGTTCAGATATTTCCTGGAAAGATGTGTGTTGAGCTGAGAAGTTTTCTAGGAAAATGTAGATCATCTTAGTATTAAAGTCTGGATATATCTGAAAACAACCTGCCTGATTCTGGCCTCAGAAGCAAAGTTGCAGTTTTCAGTTAAAGTAACAGGGACAGAAACTGATCTTCCAACCTGAGAATTACCTATTAAACCTTCTGAACACCCTCCTGATGTTAATGCAATAACAAGTAAAAACACATCAGGATCACAGCCAGATTGTATTGTGTGCTGCATAAGTATGCACAAAGGTATAAATTTGCTGTCTTCTATTAGTTTTTAATCTAATTTAGGAAAAGGGATAATAAACAAAAATGGAGCACAGTGATAAAAGGGATAATAAACAGAAAAATGGAGCACAGTGAGAAGATGTGGAGGAAATTGATAGAATTCAGATTTTTTAGTTAGCCATTAAAACATAAATAAAATAACAAATAATAGAAGTGCCATTAACCATCAATTACTGCTGAAATATGAACAGCCATTTTAGTTGAAGATTGTTGAACAAGTGGATAACTTTTCCTCTAGAGTAAATAATTTTAATACCTATGAATATATACATTATAAGAATACTCTCATATGGTTGGTTGGAATTCCATGTACTACTTTGTGACTGTTGTTAGAATAAATTTTAAAAACCAAGAAAGTAAAGTGGTTTTCTGATATAGAGAATTTAAAATCTAAAATTTTGGATCTTGTTGTTCCAACTTAGTAGTGAACCTAAGCCATGGATAAACTTGGCAAAAATGTCTTCCACAATAGTTAAACAAATAGTGTTTTATAACATTTAGTGTATGGAAATCTTCTTTCTGCCATTTCTGTTAAGTTAATGTCATTTTGTTTTTCTTTCATACATGGCATTCCAACAAAACATTAATTATTTCATTCTCCTAGTAAGAGATGCAAGAGGACTAATAGAAAGGTTAAAAATCCATGAAGAAAATACGAGATTTGTCTCATTTTTTAAATTCTCTCCAAAACTTGCGTTATCTTCAGTGAGCTTGACTGAATCACAGCCTTCAACTTTTGGCCTGAAAACAATCTGGACATTTCATCCAGTAAATCGTTTACACTGAGGTTTTTTCTCTCTATTCCCGGAAGCATGCTTAGTCTCACCTGTTCAGTGAAATCGTTAGACTGCAGGTAATTTATTCTATTATTTAGTGGTGTTCACTGTTAAAAACCTTTTCCTGGTGTCTAATCTAAAATTTAAATCTCAAGCCATTTATCTTTGTTTTATAGCTCTGAATCTCTACAAGTAGGTCTCTTCCTTTTATTTGGCTAAACTATTTTAAAAAAATATATGTATTCTTTAACAAAAAATAAAAAGGTCTCACTGGAGATTAGAGTTACAGGCAACATTTCCCATTTCATGTGGGCATGTCAGAGTTAAACCTAGAACCTTCTTGGAAGACCTTGATACACTCCATGTTTTTTAGAGGAAAGAAAGAGATAGCAGTGGCTTATTAATAAGTATTTTGACAGCCCAAGAGCATCCTCTGGCAAAGACATCTCAAGGAGAAAGCATTTTGAATGTTGACAAGGAGGTTTTGGAAGTGACTGGGAATTACAATATAGTGGGAACAGGCTAAGGAGACAAGGAATGATAGGGTTCAGGCAGTGAATATAGGAATGGGATGCAGCAGTTAAAAAAAGTAAACAAACAAACAAACAAAAAGGAGATAATGTGTGAGATCAGCATGAGCTAAAAAAAAGTCTTAATACTTTGCCACAAAAGCAAGAATATATTAGATCTTTCTGTCATTGGCTAATTCAAAACAATGTAACCTCTCTGGAACATTTTTGAGAGTATCCTTAGTACTTTTATCCATTTGCATATGGAAATTTCTTTTTATTTTTGTTTTAACAATTATACATGAATGCCATTACTTATTTCAGTATTCTACCTTGGATATAATCCAACTAAATTACATTCCTCATCTTTTTGAACTGTTTAATTCTTTCCAGTGAATGACACAGTAACTTATATTCTTCCTAGCTGCTGACACTTCACCTGTTTTTTTTTTTCCTGTAGAAATTGTTCAAAGTGACTGCTGGTAGCACTTTAATTTTATCTGGCAATTACCTTTAGAGTTTTGGTGATTAACATGTCAGATACTTAATGGATCCAAGAACTCTTCCACTTTTCTCCCTAACAGCATCTCTACCTGAAGTTAATTTTTTTTTTTTACTGGAAATTAATATCATTTTCTCTCATCTTTTTTTTAATTAATGCCAGAAGAGAGGTAGTAGTGATTAATCACAGGCATTTTAGTTTAGGTAGCAACATATGTGGGAAAAGTAATTTTACCACTTCTGGAGTGTACCATTCTAATGCTTTTGAGAGGCAAGAATATGACTAGTCTGTCTAACGCATTTTATGCCAAGGAGAAAATTATGTTATAATAAGGATTGTTCTTCTATCCACCTTTGTAAAACAGTGGTGGATTCTGAATGGTTTTAAATTACTCTAAAGTATATTTATAGCTTGGCACAAAGCCACCCTGTGTGTTCAGTGCGTTATTATCAAACCTTCGATGACTCAGACAGGACACAATTACTGAGCTGTGCGCTAAGGTTCTGTTCTCTTTTCTGAACTATTAAGCTGTACCTCTCAAGGGTAAAATCTCAGCGGAATCGCCAATAGAAATTACTTCCATGCATAGAGATACGCTGCAAGAAGCTGACATTTAGAGCAAGAGAATGGGGACAGTAGGTTGGACCCAAAGCCTGCAGCTTCCAGATTCTTGATTCCTATTTTACTCTGACTTCCCTGTTGCCTTTGATAAGTTCACAAACCAAATTTTCGAACATAAGCTCTAATTTTCCCTGCAGTGGAGGTAAAAAGGTAATTCCTAGGACTCTTGGCAAACTTCACCTGTGCCGAAACTGCTCTCCTTGTTCTTCTACTTCCCACCCACATATTTCTGCTTCTCTCAGATCTGGCTACTGCCCACTGTGTTTATCAATATGATAAAAAGGACAGTTTTTGAGCTCCAGAAAATTCTTCCCTCTCCCTCCCTTCTCCCCCCACAAGGGTGCCTGAAAACACTACCTACTATCAGATACAATGAAATTACTGTCAGTTGATGTGAACTTTATGAGGTTCAGGTTCGCCACATTACCATCCTGGCTGTCCTTGTCCTCCCCGTGTAAAAAGCAAGGATTACTTGGACTGAAGATTTAGGTACTGCAGTGGTCCCAATGGAAGCTCCTTTTTTGATTCTTTTACAATGATACCTGACTGATTATTTCTTTTTTTTTTTTCTTTTATGTTCTTTTGGACATACTTTTCATCCTTTTTATATTGAAATTTTCCCAAAGCCTGAAACGATTACATCATCAGAACCCCAAAATAAGAGGAGAGTTAGCAAGATGACTGTTTGGGCTAATACTAAATTAATGGACTCATTTAATATGTGTACTGGGACTTTTAAATTCTGTCTGCACTCAACTTGTTCTAGAAATACAACTGAGGCATTTTAAAGTGATTTTTTACCATTACTAACAGTTAAAAAATACATAGAACAAAACACAAAAATGAAGTCTCAAGCTCTTGGAGGAAAATATTTCTGGTTTTGATTGTGACCTCTCCAGGTAATCAATTTAATTATTCATAGAGAATACTTATGTAGCATGTTTTCATTATTTGATAAAATTTTATTGCCCGTGGTTTGTGGTGATATGTTTTGTGTAGGAGTATATAAATTAAATCACAAAGTCTTGACAGGATTATGAAATAAGGTAGTAACAGAAATTAGCCCATAAAAGACTAAATAATTGAAGAAAAGATTGAGTTTTCAGAACTATTTTGTATTCATTCAGGAAGATGTCAACCATGAACATATAAAAGGAGAAAGGCAAAGCGAATAGCAGAGTATCAAGGTACTACAAAATGTTTTATTATTAGGACACTGTTTTATAGCATCTTACCATTGTTCTAGAATATCTTAAAAAGGAACATTATAAAGTTTTGTAAATATAATTTGTTAATTATATCAAGTAAATTTTTAATTATGTCGAATAAATTTTTATCTAAGTTTTATCAGTATTTCAAGCATATCTTTTTATGAACCTTGTGAAACTTATGAGTACTATCTAGCTTAAATAAAAACAAACTCTACTTTATAATTATTATAATTTGGTAAGAAATATCCTTTGTTTCTAAAGGAAAAAAAAATCCTAATAAGCTGTCAGTTTGTTTACCAATGATAGTGTTAATTATAGCAAAGAATAGACCCAGCAGTCAGGACAATCCACAGTGCTCAACACTGAGAATATTAACATTCATGTAATTAAAAATCAATATATGGATGTGGTTTAGGCAGCTTTGATAGTAGAAGTAAAGAAAGCTTCATTTTGTTTATGCAGTAATTGGCTCAGTCATTGACATTTGCATAGATACTTGTACTATCCTGTGTAGTATTGTTGTCACATTACAGTCCTACAGACATAATGTCAGTAGTATCCTACTGTCATCTCCCTCTTGAATGTAAAACTCAAACATCATTAGTGTTTACATCACCAGAATGCTTTTGCCTTTCCTCGGAACTATCCTCAAACTTTTGTTTTATTTATAAAACTTGTAGCTGTATGATATAAAATGCAAAATTCTAGTGAAAACTCACCACATGTTGTGTTTAATCTGATGGCAAGTGGTGTCAGTGCTCAGTTTAAAAGTGACAAGATGCCCTTCTGTGATGAAGACTGTTAGACTTTACCAAATGTACTGCTGGTATTGAAAGAAGTATTATTAGATTTATTATTTATTAATGTTCTTAAAAATGAGCCAAACCAATAACAAACACAGGAGCAAGAAAAGTACTACCTCAAAACAAACCTGTATTAGCTCTTACTCTCATGTTATCAATCAATTCTACAAAGCCTTCTCTGTGCATAATGTGAGGATCAAAGGCACTGTAGAAGGAAAATTCAATTAGTAATAAAAACTGAACAAAGTGAGGAAGCATGCCCTAGAGATGAAAATAGGTGGATAGAAAAAATGCAGCCAGAAGATCTGATATGAAGAAGAGGTTGGGAATAAATGTCATTAGGCCTGGGAAATCGAAAGAGGTGAGCATAAGATAAAGTCCTCTGGTGTAGTCAGATAGATCAGATGATGTGAACATAATGTGAAACTGTATCCTTGTCCTGAGTATGGTTGCGATGGTGTTAACTTTCTTCATAGCAGCCCGTATGGTACTGTGTTTTGCATTTGTGGCTAAAACACTCTTAATAACACACCAATGTTTTGGCTATTGCTGAACCGTGCTTCCACAGCATCAAGGCTTTCTCTTTTTCCCATTCTGTCCCCCCAGTAAGTAGGCTAGGAGTGGGCAAGACAGTGAGAGGGAACACAGCCGGGACAGTTGACCCAAACTGGCCAAAGGGATATTCCATGCCATATAATGTCATGATTAGCAATAAAACAGGTAGAGAAAGAAGGCAGGTGGTATAGTGGGTTGACTTCCAAGGTGGGCACTGTTTAGAGAATGGCTGGACATCTGTCTGCCTGTAGGAGATGGTGAGTGATTTCCTTTGTTTCGCTTCCTTTTCCCCTTTCCTTCACTTACTAAGCTGTCTTTATCCCGACCCATGAATTTTCTTCCTTTTTTTCTTTTTTTATCCCCTCATTCCCCTGGGTGGGAGGAGTGAGCAAGTGGCTATGTGGGTGCTTGGCTGCTGGCCAAGGTCAATACTCCACTGTTGTGGTTTAACCTGGCAGGCAGCCAAAATACCACACAGCCGCTCACTCACTCCCCCCACCCCCGGCGGGACGGGGAGAGAATCGGAAGGGTAAGAGTGAGAAAAAACTCGTGGGTTGAGATAAAGACAGTTTAATAGAACAGAAAAGAAAGAATAATGATAATGATAAAAAATTACAAAATGAGTGATGCACAATGCAATTGCTCACCACCCGCGCTGACCGATAACCGAGTAGCAGTCCGGACTTCCTGGAACACACCTACCATTCATATACTGAGCATGACGTCGCATGGTATGGAATACCCTGTTGGCCAGCCGGGCTGGCTGTCCTGATTATGTTCCCTCCCATCTTGTGTACCTAGCTTAGTCGGTAGAGCATGGGAGCTGTCCTTGGATTAGGAGGGTACTTAGCAACAACTGAAAACATTGATATGTTATCAACATTCTTCTCACACTAAATCCAAAACACAGCACTAGGAAGAAATTTAACCCTATCCCAGCCGAAACCAGGACAGTATCCACCCCTTATTCTATACCATTTACGTCATGCTTAGGTCTCACCTTTTTTTTCCCGATACATTTCAATTAACCACCACTATCTTTCTTTATATATATATACACACACAGATATCATTCCCTTAGTCTACGGACTATCACTCTAAAATGTCCATTGAGTTCATTTAGTCCATGACTTTGGGCTCCATCTGTGATAATAGTCTTTTAGGGTCGGAGAGATGGTGTGTGGTGTTGGGCTGTTGCATCCTGAAGCCAGTTCTCATTTCGGCACTGCTGCACTCGTCCCAGTTCTATCATCATTGTACTTTGCTCAGTTTCATCGGAGTTAGTTCATTTTCTCATTAATCTGGGTGAGTTTCACTGTTATACCATTGATAGCAATCATAGAAATAATTATATACACTATTATGTAACAGTTGACATCATAAAATTCAGTTCACTAGGAAGAAATTTAACCCTATTCCAGCCGAAACCAGGACATCCACCATCCTTAATGTACAGAATTAGTCTATGTGTATGTTTGATGGTGCAGAGGACAGATAACCTGCCTACCTCTTACTTTTCCAAAGGGAGATGACACCTTCCTTCCAAAGTCGTCCTGAGTTGGAAAATTATAGAAAACCGCAGTGGAGAAGAAGAGGAGAAAAACACCTAATTTTGTCCTCTACAACAGTATAAGAAACCTCACAAAGAAGTTGTTCCACATTATCTTTTCATGACTGTGCAAAGAATGCATATTTGTGTAATGATCTTATGACACTTAAGCCAAAAAAAAAAAAAGTAGTCACTTTTCAGAGGATCAGGAGTACGATTGGTTTCACAGTATGAGCAAGAGTTTCTTGGATATTCCATTATTTTTGTTATCGGCAATGGACTTGGATTTGTCTATGACCTCCTGCTATCTCTATGAGGGGTTTGAAGTTGGCACTCCCGCCTCAGGAACAGATATGTGTGTTGAAAGTATTGGTGTACTAACTAGCACGGTGCCTGCTCTGCTGGCCTCTAAATCAACTAGCTTTGAAGTAAAGACATACATGATAGGGTAGTGCCACAGCTTCACGAGGAGTAAAGGAGGAGAGTGTCGAGAAGGGAAGTGCATTTGGACCAGTTCCAGGACTCCTCCCAGTGTCATGAATCCAACATTTTCTGTGAGGAGGCATTTCAAAAGGCAGTATTATCACAATAGTACAGTGCCTGCTTAATGAAAAAGCATGTTCTTGAGTGAGTACCACCACAGCCTTTTGCAGCTATGCGAACAGTTGGCCTAAAAAAACCTAGATTAATATTTGAATGGGTTTTCCACAGATTAATTGTTCAACATGAGAGTTATAGTAATAAAAGTGCTTGTGCCAACTTTAAAACAAGCTTTTATTGAGAAAAAAAAAAAAAACAAACAAAACAACCCACAAACCAAACCAAACCAAATCCTCCTGGATATACAGTTTCTTTCTTTGTATTTTGCACAACGCTTTGTCTAATTCACATTTAATTCAGCATGATCTTAACATCAGCTTGGGGTCATCATAGATTTTCAGTGTAGAAGTAGGACATTTGGTACTTGTTCCTAGGAGAAACTTTTACTTAATGTGCTTATGAAAAGCCTCTCCACCTATCTTATTGAAAGTCCAGCCCACAAGTTGCACTTCCATTTTGTTTCATGCAGCTGCAAAGCAATAGGTACAACTGGAAATAACTACTTCAAAATCAGGCATTGTGTCCAAATTAATTCCTTTGCAGCTGATGGAACTTCTGCCTAAATAAAGACTCTATTTGGTACAAAATTGTTCCTTTTTTGCTCAAAATAGATGGTTCTGTGCACATCCAGTCTTTCTTCAGGCCACTTACTAGATAGCATCACCACATTTTGTACATTGTTGAACTGTACTGTTTTTCAACTACAACCACCAATTCATAACATCTTGTTCACATCCCACCCCACCCCTGCCCCCGGCCTGCCAATAGGTATGTTATAGCCAGCTGAAGTTTTAACTCTGCAGCTCCTGGTGTGAAAATAAATGCACTTTTCTTTACTATGCCTTCAAACAGAGAACTCATAAGAAAGAACATACACAAAACCCCAAAAAGAGCTTTTATTACACCCAAAAAAGTGAAATATTCATTAAAATATTAGGTAATAAATTTTAACACTCTTATTCCTTGCAAAATGTAACAGGATATAATACCTGAACTGATGGTGCTAGACTGTCAATGCAGAGAAAGGAGTCATCGAATCCAAGAGTAGCTCTATGTTAATAAACAGTGATATGAACATAAACAACATCTAGAATCTATGCAGACGGAAACTCCCTTGTTTTTCTATTCTGAAATAAAAAAGGTAGGTCATTTTATAAGTATATTTGACAAAGATTCTAATCACGTGTATAATCCCTGATATTACATAGTTTTCTTTGCATAAAGATTCACACATTTTTTCTCTGGCAGGTCTCTGATTTTGAAGGAAGTTAGTCATTCAAAATACATCTTTCTAAACTCATAATACTTACTGTCCCCTTAATTTTATAATTGAATTTTTTTTATACTGAAATCAAAACCCAAATCCAGGAATGTATCTGCTTTAAAGTAGTTTACTCAGTCTGACTAAGTGTCTGTGTACTTCATTTTTGTGCTGTTACTTCTTTGCTGTATCTCTGGGTATATGAATAAGAAACAGGATGTTTCTTTCTTTGTCAGATAATAAAAACAAGCACATAAAACTAGTGTAGGATCTCAGTGTGAATCTTGGCTTGCAGCATAGTTTTGAAGAGTGTCATCTGACCAGAACAACAGGCTATAGAAACAGGCTTGGGAAGAAGCTTGCTCTTAGCTATTCATTATAGGTCATTCCTTGTTTTGCAAAATATATTTGCTTGTTCAATATATAAATATATGAGACATGTTGAGAATGATTAATTGGGATCACAGAAGTTTTCAGCTTTTTGTTTAACCTCTTTGAGGATAATATGTATTTTCTCAGGGATATAACAATCCACACAAATGAAATACAGTCTAATTTATGATGTCAGATCACAAAGTTTGTCTGACTTGATAACTCCACATAAGATAACTTAATTCCTTCCTGATACAATACAGTTATCTGGTTTAAACTTCATTATAAATAACCAAAATTATATGGAATAGATTCTCTGAGACAGATTATATTTTATTTCCTTTGGATGAGCACAATATAACATGCAAGGTATGTCCACAGTAATAAGATGCAGTAGGAGTGCCATTTTGTAATGACTATGTCAATACTTAGACTTAATGCCTAATTTCTACAAAGGGCTCCCCAGAGATTTCTGTAAATTACATATGCACAGTGGTATGAATGTACAACAGGACATTTATATAAATACCAGAAAATCCAAGTTCTCAAATATATTGAAATCCAAGTAGTATTTTAGAGGACCTAGAAGGAAGCTATTTTCCTAATGAGTTCAATTAATCACATATTTGCCTATATGAAATACAAGGAAAAGAAAATAATTTGAAGAGGAAAACAATCCTTTGATATACATTATGTTCGTGACAGGCCTGCGTTCCCCTCCCCACACAGGAGGGGAATATGAAGGGAGATTGAATAATCTAAGAGGAAGGGGGAAAAAAGAGTCTGCCGTTACTCAGCAAACACACACTTTAATGCCTTCTTTTCAACATATAATACATCACCAGAGGAAGAAGAGAGAGAAGATGTCTCAAGCTACAACACTGGTGAGAAACACCCTACAGACAAATGCAGGCTTGGAGTGACAAATTTAACTTCTACCCATGCATCCCTTGAGCAGTTGGAGGTGTGAAAAAAACTGCCATCTGCACTCCACTCACAGGGGAAGGGAAGAGGTAGGGAGTGGCTGGAGACTAAAGCTGGCAGCTTTGTACACCATTTAATAGTAGGTAATACATATTACCTGGAACATAACCTAAAATTATATTCCCCAAAACTGATATTCTGTTGTTAAGAGGACTACTGTAATGCATGTGTCTGACCAGATTCCTTCCTCCAGTCATTCCTTACAGAGACCGGTATCTCTGTCTTGCAAGTGTCCACGTACCAGTGAAAAATAGATAACAGCAATGGTGAAAAAACCGAACCATTAATTCGTTTCATTATCCATACAATCTAAAAGCCTTTCAATAGAAAGCCAGAAGCACAGTTGTCACCTCAAAGACTGCCAGCAGCAGGCCCTGAAGTCCAGTTTAGCTTTAGTTATAATGTAAGAGATCTACTTTCAGTTCATAAAGTGTAGGAGGGAACAGTCATCTACTTATGGAGACAAGATAGCTGGCTGAAAGCATCCTTTCTGGCTTCTGAGTTCATTCCAGCATTTTAACAGCTTAAGAACTGTTGCTGTTTTCTACTATTTCTCATGGCTTGAAGGTCAATTGTGTCTTAGTACATAATGCATCAACCTGAGGAAAACATTGTGTTGTCTAATTGCTTATTTTAGAACCTATCGTGAAAAAACACAAGTTAAATGTTTTGTCAGGGAGAAAGAGATTGATGAGTTGCTTGGAAAATAGGAATAGCTCTAGCCCAGATATAACATCCTCCACAGGTGTGGGCACAATATCTCTTATAGTTCAGGGTTTGTTTGTTGGGAGTTTTTATTTTTTTAATTTGATAGCAAATGCTAGGTTGTGTCACCAGGAGACATTAGTGAGTGTGAGTTGTAATTTAGGGCAGCTGTACTTTTAGGAGGAAACTCATTCAGCTGAATTATTAATTGGTGTCATTAAAAAAGTAATACAGACTTTCCAGCTCACCATAATTTAGAGTATTGGGTTTTTCAACCGAGTCAAAAAATCTGTAAAACTATAGAGGGAATACATACATTGCCTATAAACACTTCTCTCCTAAGCACATATCTGACTATTAGTACCTTTCTAAGAGAGGAATCTGTATCAATTTGAAGGCCTTTGGCTTTTTATTTGTTTGGTTTTTCCACCACAGAAGCTTTTAAAGGTATCGTCCAAAGAATAACTTTTCCCTTGTGAGTTTACTATACCTCCATTCAAAGACAACAAGTCAGCGAGAGTGTTTTAAGGTGTCCTGAACCACCTCCTGCAAGACTCCTTTCTCCCTCTCCCCTTGTTATAGTGGAAAACCCCACTAAAAAAAAGTTAATCTTTCTACATTGTCCCTACTGTCCTCCTGTTATACACAAGGGACATTTAATGTAGATGTTTAATTTCCATTTCTTGAAGAGGGGTGAGCATGAATTACATACTAAATTTTCGATGAAATTTGCTCACTATTTCTACCAGTACTGGGTATACACTTAATATATGTAAATTAATAGAGAATATAGATAGATATAATGTCCTGTAGGGAGACTGCTTAGCTTTACGATCATTAAACAAGTCATTAATAGTATTCTCACTGTGAAGCTGATGCTCCACTGACTTGAACTGCTGAATACTGAACAACAGTTACTACGGAAGAGGATGCTGAGAACTCTAGCTTGTTGAAGAGAGATTTATGGACCTTATTTCCTTGACTTCTCTAAATAAACATTATTTTGAAAAGCAAAAATTGGCAAAGAATTGCAAAATTATCTGTATATATGTATGTGTGTACATATATATATATATATATTGCTTTAGCAAAGAAAAATTTTAAGAAATACACAAGCATAACACCCACTGTTGCCATTGTCATATGGTGGAAGGGTGGCTTTTGTACCACAGCATTTTTCACGCTGGATAGAAAGAGAGGGCAAGCTGCAGCTCTATCAGAGCTGAGGAAAGAGTTGAACAGTGGAAGAGAGCCAAAACTCTTAACCTGAATCCTCTGGGGCCCAAAACTGGACCATGAAAACACCTGTTTTTTCCTAGTCTGACTATATTTGAATCTCCTTTAAGCTTACTCTCTTTTTGACATTAAAATGGAGACAAGTGTTTTGCTGCACACATGAGACAGAGTTACATCAGGTGGGGAATGCTGAGTCAGTATTAACACAACACAATAAAATCTTCCCTAAATTCAAACAGAGAGCTTGGCAAAATTCTGTTCTGCTAACCCAAGTGCATCCAGGTGTGACTGTGCTTTAATTCTGATTTACTATATTCTTATATTGACTGTTTTGTAAGGATACTTTGTCTCAGTTGCTTAGAAATGTTCTCATCTTTATTTCTGCTTAGCTGTTGCAAAAATTAAGTATTTACAACCTGGTTTTTGTTCTCCATTTGGTAATGGAAAATACATCTTCCCTGTAGCACGAAGTCCACATTTCTACTGAAATCTCTACTGCTACCATTTGTATTAGCACTCAGCTGCCACACTTCTGTTTTCTTAAAGCACATCTACGCCCAGATAGCTTCACGGGATCCTTGCAGCCATCTAGTGACAAGTTGTACTGACAAAATGCATGCTGCAATGAGGATTAGTAAAACTAGTACCCTTTGCATAACCATCTGGTGCAAAGCCTGTAGGGTAGATAAACAGTGCATTGTGGGTTGCCAACACTTTCACAGGAAAAATGAGACAGCTTGAGGTTGGTTTGCACAGTTGCCTCTGTTATATGACATAACAGCAGTTCTGAAAAAATCCTCTCAGATAATTCATTGCATCCTACAATCTACTCTTCCATTCACTGATTTTAAACTTTTATGGTTTTTGTTGGGCAGAAACTTGAGTGCTAAGTGGATCACTTAGAGTGACCTTTGTTTATGACACCAGACTTTTTTTTCACAGATACTTAATTATATTTTCACAGATACTTAATTAGGCAGGTCCTGCTTGACCAACCTGATCTCCTTCTATGATCAGGTGACCCGCCTAGTTGATGAGGGAAAGGCTGTGGACGTAGTGTACCTGGACTTCAGTAAAGCCTTTGACACTGTCTCCCACGGCATTCTCCTGGAGAAACTGGCGGCTCATGGCCTAGACAGGTACATTCTTCGCTGGATAAGAAACTGGCTGGACGGCCGAGCCCAAAGAGTTGTAGTCAATGGAGCTAAATCCAGTTGGCGGCCGGTCACGAGTGGTGTTCCCCAGGGCTCAGTTTTGGGGCCAGT
>VZTQ01013007.1:0-11917 GCA_013400755.1 Pelecanoides urinatrix | reverse complement strand
CTAAAACTCTAAACTGAGTCTTAAATGGTGAACACTAGCCAGAAAATAACCCAAAACTAGGTGTGGCAACATTATGTCTCTAGCAAGTATAATTTGTTCTCTAGATAAATTAGCAATGAGCTTCACAGATCATTATAAAATAGTAGTGGTTTTAGCTGGGATAGACTTAATTTTCTTCACAGTAGTTAGAATGGGGCTATGTTTTGGATTTGTGATGAAAACGGTGTTGATAATACAGGCAGGTTTTTGTTATTGCTGAGCAGTGCTTACACAGAGTCAAGGCCTTTTCTGCTTCTCACACCACCCCACCAGCAAGTCGGCTGGGAGTGCACAAGGAGTTGGGAGGGGAGACAGATGGGACAGCTAACTCTGATTGACCAAAGGTATATCCCAGAACATATGTCATCATGCTCAGCAAAAAAAGAAAGCTGGGGGAAGCAGGAGGAAGGGGAGGAGGGCATTCAGAGTTATGGCATTTGTCTTTCCAAGTAACTGTTACACATAATGGACCCCTGCTTTCCTGGAAATGGCTAAACATCTGCCTGGTGAATTAATTCTTCATTTTGCTTTACTTGCATATGAGCTTTTGTTTTACCTACTAACCAGTCTTTATCTCAATTCACAATTTTCCTCACTTTCGTCTTCTGATTCTGTCTCCCATCCCACTGGTGGAGAGTGAGCAAGCGGTGTGGTGCTTACCTGTCTACCAGGGTTAACCCACAGCACAGAAGTTTGCTTTTGGCTACAATACGCATATAAAGATCTGTCATGCTATTGGTCTCAGTAGGTGTCTTGCATTTTGTAAGAAAATTCCTGGTTTCTGACAGTACAAAGTTTGTCTTTAGGCAAGGGTAACAAACAGACAGGTTGTTATCTGTTGGAAAAATACAAGCAGCAATTGTAAGCCAAGTTGCCAGCTAGTGAGGCCCTCGGGATGAAAGACATCGTGAATAAACATGTTCATTTCCTCTCCCTTGGCAATCTTCTTGCACTGAATTTGATAATGGTTATCAGTTTATTGGAGAAAAGCACTCTTGACAGAATGGCTTTGCACTGGTAAGCAAGTCGTATGACAGAAATGGAACTCTAATTCTTCATCCCTTTGCAAAGGCAAGCAACTTCAAATCCTCATTCTGTTGTAAGGTGTTCAGTAATGCCACTGCAGGTCAGTATGTTACATATAGATAGTAAGAGAAGAGGAGGAAGGAAACAGGAGGAGAGATAGAGGGATACTCATGTTGGTATTATTAAGCTGTGTCTCCCCTTATCTGCCTTTGATGTACCAGATGAGAGAGCTGTCCAGAGATGAACAAACTGGCAAAGTGTAATGGTCTTTCAGGGGGAAGTTTAAGAAGGATTAATTCAGTAGGACACTATAAAATGTAATCTATCCTCGTGGAAATTGGAGAACAGCTATTCTTTCCTACAAAATAACCACCTAACAGCAGTTTTTTAACCACCTTGTAGGATTTTATGATCTTCCATTGAATTCCAAACGATAAGTTCAAGCCATTGAGACAGATCATTACATGCCCTTTTCTGTAGACCTTTTCCTTAGGTGAAGGACAAAAAAGTTTGTAGAAATCAGCTACATCATTCATTCTACAAGCAGCAATTGAAAGACACTAAATGAATATGAATTATCCACTGAAAGCTACCAAGTATCACGGAAACTACTACTTCAGTAGTAATGCTGACTTTGCAACACATTTGAAACAAGCCCTTTTGGACAATACATAAAACAACTTCTTCCTTCCACGACTACATATAAGTATCACTGAAAAATTATGGAAGCCACTCCAAACTGAATTTAATGTTTCAGTCAACAATTCTCTCTGTATATTTGTCTCATTATTGTCACTGCATGCTGGCACTAAACAGTTGGGAAATTCCTAACAATCATGTTGTTTTATTACTTTGTTTAATTTTGCCCATGGCAAAAAGTGGAGGCAAAAGCTGAGTTCTGATCCAAAATGAAAATTAGCTGCTAATTAGAGTCCAGAGAATAAGTCTGATCACATTACATCTGGGAGAAAGTACAGATCCTCATAGAGCTTTATTGCATATTTGAGCCATGTTGAGTAAATGAGTCTTTTCAGAAATATTAGCAGATAGCTAGATTATTTTGACATTCCCTCGATATCTGTTGGATTAGATGCATGCTTTTGTGGGACTTGCTCTTGAAGTGCCTACAAGTATCAAAATCACAAAGAAAGGCAGTACGTGAAGACACACTAAAATGCCACCTGTCTTGGTTCCTAGGGTGCATACCTGCATCTAGTGTAGGGCATTTACCTTCACAAGCATTCCTCAGTGTTATCACAGCACAATGTTTTTACAAAGTCACTTTTTTACAGGTGCAAAACCACAAAGCAGACACTGACCTGAGAGCCTTTCCTCCTTGAAGAACTCTGTCTTGCTCTGAGACAGAGCAGTTTGAAATCCCTTAGCATGTGATGAAACAGGAAAACTGATTTCCCTGAGAGCTCTGTTGTTGTGTTTGCTTTCTGCAAAGAGACAAGGAAAAAATCTAGGCCTGTTCTAGACACAGTGGGCATTGATGAAAAGGCTGTTTTCACACAATGGGAAACGCATGGTTAACCAGAGCTGCTGACACTTAGGCAGCTCAAGATGTTTGGTCCATCCAGTCCTGATGAGGTTGCTCATTCCCCTGTGTCTCACACCAAGAGTGAGAAGAACCTGCTCTGTAACATGCCGTCTTGCACTTTCCTCAGGTGGATTAAGGCCATTCTACAAATACAGGGTAGGTATAGAGGCATCATGTAACCAAATCTTCATCCTCCTTCACTGCACTTAATTTAGTGCAAAAAAGTAAGCTGATAGTGAGTGGATGAGCCTACTTAGGGAAGTGTCCTGGTTCCGGCTGGGACAGAGTTAACTTGCTTCCCAATAGCTTGGGGGGTGTGCTGTCTTTTGGATTTCCCTGAGAGGAGCATTGATGGCCCATTGATGCTTTGGTTGTTGCTGGGTGGTGCTTGCACCAGGGAGAATTTTGTTTTCTCTTTTTGGCCTCCCATGCCCTGCCACGTGCAGGGGAAGCTGGGGCAGGTTGGGGAGCACAGCCAGGGTGGTTTACCCAGCTGTTACCATGTGACATCATGCTCAGTATAAAAACCAGGGGTGTGGGGGAGCTCACCCACCGTTCGCGACACGCGGTCGGTGGTTGGTGAGCAGTTGCATTGTGCATTGCCTGCTTTGTATATTCTGTTCTTGTTGTTGTTCTCATTGTTATTATTCCTGCTCTACTTCATTTTATTTCAATTATTAAACTGTTTTTAGCTCAACCTGGGAATTTTCCTCCTTGTGCCCTCCTGCTTCTCCCCCCCATACCACCAGAGTGGGGGGTGAGTGAGCAGTTGCGTGAAGTTTATTTGCTGGCTGGGGTTAAACCACGACAGGAAGTAATGATACAATGCAGATACACTATTCTGTGTTTTGCTGCTTTCTGTCTTCACAGTATTTGCTGTCTTTGTCAGAAATAGACAAGCAAGAGCTTTTGTTTTTCAAAAATTCAGTTACAGGCAAATTCAATCCTCTTAGCTGTACACACAAATTGCTCATTTTCTGACACATTAAAAAAGAGCAAAAATACTTTGTCCTAATGGCAAAAGTAGCATTTAGTTGAACTGTATGCAAAAAACTTGAACATTTCTTTGATCCTTTCTTGGGGTATGCAAAGCAGATCTTCTGTAGATTAGCCAAGGTTTATAGATTATTTAAGTCATGTTCAGTTCCATGCATGAAGTAACAGTCAACCTTATCTAGTGTCCCACTCTGTTACGTGAAAATAACTTGTTCCAATAAGAAGAGATGTATGGCAATGTGATTCAATCAGGTGTCCCACAGGAAAGACTGGTGAGCCTACTCATGGCTCACCAGTTAAATTGCCAGTATTGAACAATTGCCTTCTCATGACATTTTCTAGAGATGTGATTTTCATGGCTCATGTTTCAGCAGGTTATGAAGACAATGACCTCAGAGAATATTTCTGAGGAAACTCTCAGATGACATTATGGTGTTCTCAAAGATCCCCTCTCAGGTCATCACCTTTATCACTCCCCATTCACCTGGTGAATCATATGAATAGTCTGATTTGTGGCTAATTGTGGAAGAGTGATAGGGACAGATAGATGCCTGCAGCTATAGCCTTTCTGTTTTTACCATTAGAATCTGACTCATGTAAGATTAGGACACCTCCAGACTTAAAAAGTTTCCCTTCCTCTCCACCTGTGTTGTGTAAGTCCATCCCACTTCCACCAAAGTGTCAGAGAATCTGGGGACTCCAAGTACTATAATGCATGTACAATTTAGGACAGGGCAGACAGAAGCTTTACTAACAATTATCATGGTGAGAGAACATTTGGACAACATCTTCCCCTCTGCTCCCTTGTTCTCTGCCAAGTGATTACAGAGAGCTATAGATTGTTTCAGAAAAAAGAGAGAGATGAATAAAAACAATAATGTCAACATTAACAAAGTCAGGCATACATTCCTGGGAGGGGTGGACTCCTTAAGAAGCTTGCTAACTGCCCAAATTCTAAGGAATCAAACAGTAAATAATGTGACAATAAGGAGAGATGGCTATTGGCGGAGCCTATAGGACTGGCACATATTAGAAGTCAGGAGTTGGAAACAATCACAGACTAGTACCTTTAGTTGAAAAGAATGTTAATTTTGTTAAAGTAAACTTCTTAGCCAGACCTCTCAATCCTCGGTATTAATAATTTTACCAGGAGTTCTGCCATTGCCTTTGCTAAGCATTGGGATTTCACCCCATCAGTCTACTCTAGAAGAAACTAGCACAGAGTTTTTCAAGGCTAGATCTTTACCATCTGCCTTCTGGCCTGCCATCAAGAAAGACACATTTGAAAAAGGATTTGACAAAAAAAGTTGCCTTCTTCACCCTTGCTACAACTGTACTCTCTGATGACCATTCCCAGAACCCAATCTGAAAGCAGGAATTCATTTCATTGTAGCCATGTTGACCATGACCAGGTAGAATATGTATACCCGGGTGCTTGCTAGTTGTTCTATGCTTTAATATACCTTCTTACCAGTTTGCCTAATACACACTTTGGGCTTACACTTCTATTTGGTAGCCTCCTCACTGAGAGCCTTTCCAAAATATTGGAATTGTATTTTTCACCCTCTAGACATCTGACCTCAAGGCAGCATATTTCAGCTGTTCTTGGGTGAGCAGTGTCTGGTAGCATGGTACTAGCTATTTTGTCAATTTGATGTTCAGTCTAGGTATGTTACAGTCACTATTACAGAGTACATATTCAACTATAAAATTTTGAACTCGATCACAAAACAGTCCTATGGGGCAACCTGCATTTCCTTAAATGAATATTCATTGACAATTCAGTGAATTCAACTACATAACCATTACAGTTATATTCAGTTTTAAATCAATAAATGGTATTCAGATATGAGCAGACTTCCTTTCTGCCAAGGAAAACATAGCCTACTGTTTACTTTTTATGAAAATTTATGACATATTCAAAAATTTTACAAAGAAAAATTGCAATATAAATTGAAGAGGAAAATAAAAAAATGTAAATGACAATTGAAAGTTTCTTAGAAAAATGGTGTGAAAATTATTATTACACAATCAGGATAGAGGACAATAACCATTCATTTTGAAACAAAAAACAGTCTAAACTTTTGTATAGGTTCATTTCAAGGTGGAAATAGTAAAAAATAGCACATAAAGGGTTCAGGAAAAAAAAATTGGAATATTCAGTTTACATTTCTGATGACTGTTTTACAAGAACCATGATGGAAACTCAGGACATGACAAAGAATAATAATTTTCCCGATCAATAGTAACTAAGACTAATGATAAAAACTATTCCCTAGAGAAGAACAATAATCAGCCTGCATGCTTTGCATCAGAGAGCTCCAGGAGAATTTGCTAAGCCACTTGATAATTTGCTGAAGATAATATCTAATAAATTTGAATTAGCATGTAATCTCCAATAGACTAAACTGCAAAACCAAGATGCACTAATTTCCATTAAAATAGGAATAACAATGTATGGCATCCATGCTGGACAAAATAATAAGAAAAACTGACATCAGTGTTGCATGGCTAAGGAACAAATAGGTGGGAACAGGATTAATACAATTTTAACATAGTTATAGAAATTAGAGCTGGTCAGTCTGATTTGGATTTGGTAGATAAATGAAATTACACAGGTGTGTATGCTTTAATCTCTGGCTAAAGGGTATTCTGTTAATAAAAACAGTACTGTAAAACACCAACAGAATACAATAGATGGATTAGGGACTACATAACTGATCTCAAAGTGACGCTTTCATAGAGGAACAGTTAACAAATGTGAATCTTTCCAGCAGGGATTCACAGGGACCACCTCTAGGCATGATTGCCTTTAATATTTTTTATCAATGAAGTTGAAGTGAAAATGAAAATCACTGCTGGTACATCTTGCAAAAAACAAAGGCTGTAAAGATGAGGGTAAAGTACTTCTTCACAATACACTTTTTAACACTTCAGAACAATAGAACAGGCGTGTAAGAACAGAATCTGTGGAGGGTGTGAATTTGAAAACGTTGCTAGGAGCAGTGGACAACAGACTGGCCACAGTAGAGGATTTACAACAGCAGAGGAAATCCTGACAATCCATGCATGAGTAAACAGATCAATGAAAAGAACACTTAGAGTCCATGCTTCTTAAAGGATATTGAAAAGCTGGAAAGGGGAGAGGGGGCACAAATAATAATATGAGTGTACAGAAAAATTCTTTACAGCTACAGACCTAAGGAGCTCATTCACGCTTAGCATAAGAAGATAGACAGATGAGTGATTGAAACATCTAAATCTCTTCAGTAGGAAGCACACAGGACTCTACAGTCTGGCAAAGAAGGGCATGACACAAAGCAATGACTAGAAGATTCAGCCAGACAAATTCAAACTGGGAGCTAGATAATCATTTTTAGCCATTCACAAAATGACACAGTCAAATAAGCAGTGGGGCTACCTTCCCAGGAAGTCTGCTCTGGCCAAGTCCAAATTACTGTGGTCCAAAATTACCAGGCTCAGCACAGGATTGTCTATTACATGTTTTTCCTGTGTGTCTAACAGCCACCCTCTTGGACACAAGGTACCAGGCTACACAGTCAGTTTCCATGCAGTTGTATTTATGTCAGAACACATTAATTTATGGTATGCCCTTTCAGTGACCTTTGGCAGTTCTGCCCAAAGAAGCTGGTTGTGAAAAGTGAGTAATTTTTCACAGCTAAATTCTTACATATTGTGATCGGGGGTCACTTCATAACCTTTGCTAAACCCCTCTGCTAAAACACTCTTTCCAGTATTCAGTACATGGAGACAGACTGCCCTTAGTGTTTAGCTTGGAAAGACCAAGGAAGGCAAAGGAAAGTGAGCTAATCAAGATGCAGAGGCTGCACAATCATGCTCGAATGAAGTTTTGATAATGCAAGCTTGTATGAAATCCTACAACCAAACTGAGTTCTGAAATCCTCCACACAGCTCTACCCACCCCACTGGTCCCTCCATCCTCAGCATAAGAAGTCTCTATACCTGTACTCCTAGTTCAGTTCTTCCCTGAAGGTTGTCTTACTACAAGGCTTAAGGAAAGTGTTTAAGTGCAACTTTCCTCTATTTCAGAGATTTTCTTTTTTCACCTGAATTATAGGGTGATAATTGCCTTAAAGCAGCAAGATTGGGCACTCATTCACACATATCATTCTCACCAACAAAGTCGGGATGGTGGGGAATGTGAAGCTCAACGGCAGCCTTGGCTGCAGTGACCATAAAATGCTGGAGTTCAAGATCCTTAGGGCACCAAGGAGGACGCACAGCAAGCTCACTAGCCTGGACTTCAGGAGAGCAGACTTTGGCCTCTTCAAGGATCTCCTTGGTAGAGTTCCTTGAGATAAAGCCCTGGATTGAAAAGGGGCCCAAGAAAGCTGGTTAATATTCAAGGATCACCACTTCCAAGCTCAGGAGCAATGCATCCCAGGCAAAAACTCCAGGAGGCCTGCATGGATGAACAAGGAGCTCCTGGACACACCCAAACACAAAAAGGAAGCCTACAGAGGGTGGAAGCAATGATAGGTAGCCTGGGAGGAATACAGAGAAATTGTCCCAGCAGCCAGGGATCAGGTTAGGAAAACTAAGGCCCTGATAGAACTAAATCTGGCCAATGACATCAAAGGCAACAAGAAAAGCTTCTATAGGTATGTTGGGGATAAAAGGAAGACTAGGGAAAATGTGGGCCCTCTCCAGAAGGAAACAGGAGACCTGCTTAATTGGGATATGGAGAAGGCTGAGGTACTCAATGACTTTTTTTGCCTCGGTCTTCACCAGCATGTGCTCGAGCCTCACCACCCAAGCCGCAGAAGGCAAAGGGACTGGAAGAATGAAGAACCACCCACTGTAGGAGCAGATTATGTTTGAGACCATCCAAGGAACCTAAAGCTGCACAAGTCCATGGGACCCAATGAGATCCATCCATGGTCCTGAAGGAACTGGCAGATGAAGTTGCTAAGCCACTATCCATCATATTTGAGAAGTCATGGCAGTCCGGTGAAGTTCCCACTGACTGGAAAAGGGGAAACATAACTCCATTTTTAAAAAGAGAAAAAAGGAAGACCCAGGGAACCACAGGCCAGTCAGTCTCACCTCTGTGCCTGGGAAGATCATGGAGCAGACCCTCCTGGAAGCTATGCTAAGGCACATGGAGGGCAGGGAGGTGATTCGAGACAGCCAGCATGGCTTCACCAAGGGCAAGTCCTACCTGACTGACCTAGTGGCTTTCTATGATGGAGTGACTGTATCAGTGGACATGGGAAGGGCTACAGATGTCATCTATCTGGACCTCTGTAAGGTTTGACACAGTCGCCCACAACATCCTTCTCTCTAAATGGGCACGGTATGGATTTGATGGGTAGACTGTCTAGTGGATGAGGAATTGGTTGGATGGTCACATCCAGAGGGTAGTGGTCAATGGCTCAATGTCCAGATGGAGATCGGTGATGAGTGGTGTCCTGCAGGGGTCTCTATTGGGACCAGTACTCTTTAATATCTTCATCAATGACATAGACAGTGGGATTGAGTGCACTGTCAGCAAGTTTGCAGACGATACCAAGCTGAGTGGTGTGGTCGACACGCCTGAGGGACAAGAGGCTATTCAGAGGGATCTGGACAAGCTCAAGAAGTGGACCCATGTGAACCTCATGAGGTTCAACAAGGCCACGTGCAAGGTCCTGCACCTGGGTCAGGGCAAGCCCTGGTATCAATGCAGGCTGGGGGATGAAGGGATCGAGAGCAGCCCTGCTGAGAAGGACTTGGGGGTGCTGATGCAGTAGGTACATTATCTGCTATTCCATACTGCTCGCATCTGTAATTCTAAACAATGACTGCTCACTTCTGTAATTCTAAACAATGATTGATACAGTATCTACTATACCATACTGCTGGCTTCTGCAATTCTAAACAATGAAGTCTTGTTGCTTAAAAGTTAGGCTACTAGCAGGTATTGTGCTTGCAGGTGTGTAAAATTGTCACTAGTATAGAATATGGTCCTGGAAACATTGTTAGATCCTAGTAAAGATTAACCTTGAAATTAGGAACTGTTGCCCAAAAAGCGGATTCGTGCCCAGCGTGCAAGTAACCAATTCCACACGCTCAGGAGGGATATTGTTTTATTCAGGCCTGGGTGCTTGGTGGAATTGCCACAAATCAATCACACCTGGTTTAGTCACCTTTCTGTTTATATCCATGCTTCTCATACATATGCTAAAATAATCTTTTACATATTCATTAGATTTCCAAGAACTAATTATAATATTACATCATCCTTCACGCATGCTCACTAAAGCTCTTAGGGTCTTCTTGAGGGTCTCGGGTGGTCTCTGGTGGTCGGCAGGGTAGCGAACTCTTCATGAACTTATTTCCTCCTTTCCATATAGGGTCGCAATTTGTCTCTGAGCCATGCTTGGACCTCCTTCGTTTATCGTTTCCATAGCTGAAATTAATATCTAACAATACTTCTAAGACACACAGTTCATAATTAATTACTACTTCACATAACTACAAACACACCTGTTAGTTACCTAACTTCTAAGCAACCAATCTCCATTGTTTAAAATTACAGAAGCGAACAGTATAGAAACCACAACAAACTAAGCTATCTATTACCATGGGTACCTTAAATTAAACATATACATCTTGATCTAAACACCCACTCATTAAAACATATACAACTTGATCTAAACCCCCACTCACTAACTTCATCATTCTTGTTTCTTATTAACTGGTGTCTAACCCAGTTCCGGGTGAGGGCTATACACAGAATGATAACACTTTGAGGTTTATGGTTGATTATGATTAATATTAACAGAACCATAAATGAATGTGGTCCAGACATGGCTCGGAGACAAACCTCGACCTTATAATGAAAGAAAGAAACCAGTTCATGAAGAGTTCACTACCCTACCAACCACAAGAGACCACTTGAGACCCTCAAGAAGACCCTAAAGGCTTTAGTGCACAGGTGTCTAGGATGATGTAATAGTTCCCGGAAATTTAATGAATATGTAAAAGAGAAACTTAAAATATGTATGAGAAGCATGGATATAAACAGAAAGGTGATTAGACCAGGTGTGCTTGATTTGTGGCAATTCCACCAAGCACCCAGGCCTGAATAAAACAATATCTCTCCTGAGCGTGTGGAATTTGTTACTGGCACGATTCCGCTTTTCAGACAACAGTACTGGTGGACGAAAAGCTGGACATGAGCAAACAATGTTAAGGAAGAATTTTTTTACAATGAGGATGGTGAAATACTGGAACAGTTTGTCCAGAGAGGTAGTAGGTGTGCCATCCTGGAAACTTTCAAGGTTAGGTTGGACGGGGCTCTGAGCAACACGAGCTATTTGAAGATGTCTTTTCCCATGTAAGGGGGGTTTCACTAGATGACCTTTAAAGGGCCCTTCCAACACAACTATTCTATGATTCTATGATTCAATCTCTCTANCCTCCCCTCCCCTCCCCTTCCTTCTCCTCTCATCTCTTGTTCTTTATAGCTGCCGGTTATTTCTCCCTTAAATCAGTCCATTCAGAGTTCTCACTGGCCTCCATTTAAGCAAGACACATGATGGCTTGAGGTTTGAGTCTTGCTAGCCTGACTTTGATGGCATTTGTGCTTAATCACTGATCAGCTTTCTGTCCTAAAAAAAGAACACATCTTCTACACTTACCTTGCAGCTTTTGGAGCTTAGTTAGAACTGCTTTCACCCTCAGGGTCCTGAGAGGTTTTGCTGTGACAAGCTCACAGCCTGCTCCAGGCAAATACATTATATGAAGTCACACTTTATCAGAAACAGTGTCAAAACTTTCCAGGAGACAGTCTATCATGCAGCATATTAATAAAATATCTTCATGTTTCATTAAAGTCTCCAAGCAATTTAACCTATTTTGCTGTCTCTTTATGAGACAAAGTGCAAGTCACAGCATATTCCATAGAGGGACTCTTTGTTCTCCATGTTTTCTCAATGTTTCTCCCATGTTTTTTCAGTGGGTGTTGAATAAGAAGTTGAAATTCCCCATTGAATAAAAAGTGATTGCTGGAGGAAGATCTCTAGTAGGCTTTCTTCTTTTCCTTTTGAAATCCTTGTGGTCAGCATTCTGAAAAAGATATGAGATTAGATATGATAATGGACTTTTGGGAGTGCTACCTGCCTTTGGCACATCCAAAAAGACAAGAAAGCCAATATGGTTCTGCTGTTCTACTATACTAAAATCATGAACAGACAAGCTTTCATGGCTTTGGGACAGTAGGACAGAAGTATTTTTATTTTCCTTTTGTTTTTTCAATCCTTTGTTTATATTGATAGGGAGAGACAT
>VZTQ01013006.1:0-18452 GCA_013400755.1 Pelecanoides urinatrix | reverse complement strand
TATGATTCTATGATTCATGTGACCTGACAAATATTGATATTTTTCTTCAGTTTGTCTGCAATTCAGTACAGGAAGACTGCAGGAAGTCCCCAGGTAGAAACCAGCACACAAAATCAACAAAAAGAAATGAGAAGAGTCAAAAGAGTAAGATTCTGCAAGAAGTCCTGAGTGAGAAGAGATAAAAGGAGCAATAAAGGCAGTACTGCTTGTGAGGAGCAGCGGAGATGACTGCTAATAAACCAATGATTATAGAACAATGGAGAGCTTTTCTGACGACTTGTCTTCATCCTTATGCAGAGGCAAATGTAGAGTACCAGTACAATGCAGCACACCAGCACAGTTCATCCAGAGGAAATGATGTTTGACCAGCCCTCTCAAAATCTGCACATACATGGCTGTGAGTCACATCCATGAATGTCCAGATGTCACAGGTGGGAAGGAAAAGCAGCTCCTACGATTCTTCAGGAAGGAGTCACTCCAGCAACTCTTCAGGACTCAATTTTGTGGTCATGTTAACTCTTCACAAGAGCAGATGGGATAGCGAATGGCAGCTGGTTCATCCACGCACAAGGCAGGTGTGTGTTCAAAACCCCTTCTGAGGGTCAAAACCTGAGCCTGTGATGTACTTTTCTGCAGACTGAACCCTTTTCTTAAGTCTACGCTTGAATGTAGGTGCACAACTACACTGGGGAACGCCCAAACTTCTTCAAGCCAAGTGTATTCATATGGCTAAGAACTTTTGAAGATATCCGCGCTGAAAGTAGGCCTCAAGGGAACTGTTCACAAGCACCCTGGAAGTGCAACCCCTCTGCTTGGGATGGGGCTGGCTGGGTACGGACACTGAGTTGTCAGGCAGCCTGGCCAAATTGGTCTCAGGATCTGCTGCCACCCAACACTTCCACCTCTAGGAATCGTGTCAGGTTACCAGAGAGCCACTGCACCAACAGAGCCCCTGCTGACCATCTGACAGTTCCAGCCTCAAAGCCTCACTACAATAGTGTCTGAACTCCTGCAGCTCAAAAGGTTTAGCCACCAGTGATCTACAAAGCACAGACTATCAACAGTTTGGATTTCAGTGTGGACTGAGGTTAGTACAGCATATTCAGCCAAGATACACCCACAGTGAAGTTTCCTTCCTATGAAGTGTTAGCATCGTCCTGAGTGGCTTAGGTGTTTTAAAAGCCTCAGTTCATGCTTGCAAAGTGTTAAAAAGCTTCTTTAATGAGATACACACTGCAAAAATTTTCACGATAGAGCTTCTGTTCCAATGCATTTAACAAGTGTCTTTTCACCGCTCCAGGTGCTGTTAATAAGTAAAAGCCTGTCCAGAGCTAAAGAAAATGCAATACTAACTTCCTGACTGGAGAAGCATTGCTCTCACTCCAACAGGGGTGAACACACACACACGCACACATATTAAGGGTCCATTTTAGATACACTATGATATTAATAACCACTGAGGTTCCTGAATAAATACTGTCTGTATGCAGCAAGATGCCCTGACACAGATCTTCAGGTGTCATCTGTGAGGAAGCTGGCAAAATTCTCACCAGTTTACACCAGATGATGATCTATACAATTTCAGGCAGTCTTGTGCTTTTGAAATGTTTCAGATGCCTATGTAAACTAGCACAGGACAGCATAATGGGATTAGAAGTAATACAAGACAATACAAAAGGAATTGTTACTGACATCAGGAATATTTTTTTCAAGTTTCGTGGCTAGGAGCAAGGGAGGGGAGAAAAGCATAATTTATCATTTAAAAGCAACAACAACAAAAGACTCATCTCCTCAAAATCAGTGAAGTCAGTAACTAAACCCAAATGAAAAAGTGAGATATAATCTGCATTCTGTAAAATATTTACATTACAAAATAAGCTATCTGCAAAAGGTTAAAAGTGACCTGCATGTTAAGAATTACTTTTTTCCAGACCCAAAAAGATAAGCAGAATTTGTCACAACTACAGCAGTAGTGTATCACCAAATAGCTTTATGTAGTCTGAACATACCATAAGTTCATAAGTAGCAAGTCACAAATTTGAAATACAGCTCTGCTTACTATGTTCACTTCTTATTTGACAAATCTAACTAACATGAGGGCTATGGGTGGTTTCAGAAAGGAAGAAATGCTCTGTAAGCTCATGGTAATGAGTACATTTACAGAATAGTTCATGCAAACTTCACAAACTCACAGATTCTAAGATGCACCAGTTAGTGAACATGAATGAATTAGTAACTCATGCAGCTGTACAGTACACAGAAAGCTAAACATACTTACCTAATGATATGCTATCTAGGTCTGTGTAAATAACAGCAACAAGGAAACAAAAGCAACACTCCAATCAAAACATATCCATTTATAAATAGAAATAAAACAAAAGTACCCAAATGTATTCTAAATATTTCTTAATGTCATCTCATGAGAAGTAGAATAGATGCCGTAACAGACATAGGATGCCACTTTCAAAATCACTAACATATGATGATTAAACAGGACAGCATATTTAGAATTTCACACGGAGAAGTCAAAATCATTTCAAATTGTAAATGCTTCGTCTTTTGTAAAAATAACAAGCAGATTATTTGAGTTTTAAAGGTCTTCTTTATTTCCCACATTTCACTGCCGAGGGGATATACTTAACAATGACATACATGCACATCAATTGTGAAATAAGAGTTTAATTATAAGATGTTAAAATACAGCATCTATTCAGAAAAGAAACAGCCTAGAATGCCCAGTACAGCATGCATGAAAGGCAAACATGACATGCAGCTGACTATTCAGAATACAAGACGACAAAATTACCTTGCAAAGCATGACCCAGCAAAGCATCAAGTTCAGGATTTAACTCAGCTTTTTCTTTTAGCATATGAAACAGCAGTTGGTTTTGAGTAGCACTAGTAATTTCTGTCTGCTTAAGGCGTCCCTCAAGAACTTTAATCTGAGCTTCTTTCTGAGCTGCTTGGAGACCCTAGGAGAGAGGGAAAAAAGAAAAAGATGACAAATTCTTTATCACAACTCTTTTGTTACAAAATGAGAATTGCCAAAACTTTTTCAAAACTACAAACACAAACAACGTGTACGTTGTAACCTTTCTCACACTCTAAAGATCAGGTGCCAACTAAAGGTCTTTTTTTATTTTTAATGTTGGGGTTTTTTTTATTAAAGGGACTCATTAAGCATTCACTTAACTTGTGTTCCTCAGACTCTGCCTCACAAATATGCATCTAGTGGCTAAGCTGGATGTGACTCCCAAGTCATAGATTCTTTGCATTTAAGAGTAGCAAGCATTTGAAAAATCAACACCTCCATTTTTCACAAATAAGTACCTTTTTTTTTTTAATTATTACCTATGATACTCTATAACAAACAACAGAAGGAAAAATAAAAAAACCACAAACAACCGAACACCAACCCCAGAACAGTAATCTTTCCTACAGGATCACCCAGAGAACTTTCAGCTTCTGCTGGAATATCTCATGGCCTAACTTAAGAGAGAATCTGTTCTAAGGGAACTTCCCTAGACTCATGGATTAGTGGGAATTTTTTAGTTTTAGAAAATGTAGCCAAGGAAATTTACAGAGAATGGTTTCCAAATAGAAGAAACAGTATGGGAAAATGAAGGTACAACACATCTTCTCAAAGACTGGTAGGACAACAGAGGACTTTGAGTGCTAGCACTTGAGAAAGAAGTGTAGTACTATGGACTTACACAGTAGATTCCGATTTTACCATGAACTAAACCAACGTATCAATAGACACATTTTGCACGTGGAAACAAACAACAGAATCGACAGCAGGCATGACCAATTTTGCAAGAAAATGTACCTTCATTTTTCTACACAATAATTACTTATCAGAAAGAGGAGAAATGCCTTCACATAATGAAGCTTTTTATCATAAGGAGAAATTGTTAACAGAGTAAGTCAGAGGCACTTCTCTCATATTAACTCTGCTGCAAGGAATCAGGTATCCATTCAACCCACCCAAGGGCTGAAAAAAATCAAGACCGAAATTTGCAGAAGCCAATGTGATTGTGGGAATTTTCCTTTTTTTTTTTTTAAATATAAAACAAACATCACAAACTTTTTTGATTACCTGCGGAGTGATGAATCAAGAATGCAGAAAAAGAACAGAGAATTGGTCAGTGGAACTGACCCAAAGCCCATTTCAATACCCTTGAAATCTTTCATTTGATTCAATGACACTGAGTATGGCTTCCAAACAGAATGAAAAAAAGAAGCAAGAGCATATGATACATGTGTGCACAGGGTTATAAACTGCCAAATACTCATTTTGAAAATAGTACTCCCCAAGCCTTTCAGAAAAAGTCCTTATTGCTCTACTTAAAAATAGAAGTCTGACTAAAGTATGCCACACATCAATATATAGCTGAAAAAAAATTTTTTAAAGGTTCATATTTTTAAGGAAGTGGCTGAGCCAGTCTTTAAAAAAAAAAGATCCTGAGTATTCTTTAGGAGCTTGTTGAAAAACATAGAAAGAAATGTATTTGATTACGAAAAGCTAGTGCTCTTATAGGAACAACATGAGGTAATTAGCACAGTGAAGTAGGCTCTCCTGAGGGTTGAAAAACAGGCAAAAGGTTGAAGGGGACAACAGATCTCAAGGGCCTTCACACCGAGAACCAACATGACTCAGTAGCATGGACCAGCTTTACTTTGTTTAATGCACATTAGTCAGTCTTTATGTCAGCGCAGCTCTGCTCCTGGTATGTGGCATAGTCCTGGCACATATATATTTCACTTAATGCATTACCTTATTGATACCCATCGTGAGGAAGTGATCAAGCAAATATCGAGCTTCTGTCAAAGTGCAAGCATTAATCACTGCTGTTACATCCAAGGTCTCTCCTTCTTCCTACGTGTGCAACAATAAAAACAGTCAGATTGTGAAAAATGTTTTTTGGGGTTTTTTTTGTTTGTTTTTTATTAAATCATTACAGTAATCATAGAAAACAGTGAAGATGCTGCAATATCACCCAGTTCATCCCCTTGGTACCTCTAAACCATGCCCGAAAGATTTCTTTTCCAAACTACTCCCAAAACATCCCACAGTACAGACTCTGCAGCCTTCCCAGTCTCTTCCAGTGCTTCAGTTCCTTTCCTACTAGAAAGCTCTTACCAACCTCCAACTCAGACCCCTTCTTTCTACAAGCTAGGCTATTCACAGTGGATGCAGAAATGAGTCCATTTCTTCACTCTCTGCAGCCTTCATGCATTTGAAAACTTCTCCCCCTGGTCTTTTCCTCATTTTTCTTCTGATTACTCTCAGTCAGTATAAGTACTGTGGTACCCTTAAGAATTAAGCCTTTTGTGTTCACTACTTCTTTACTGGTAAAGCCCTGTAACCTCGCACTATGCTGTCCAAAATTCAAGAAACACTGATGCGAGTAAAATAGTAGAAGCTGCTGGTGATGTAACATGCATTAAAGCACAAATTAGCCCAAGGTGGGAGAGGGAGAACTCAGGCACTGCCATATAAAAATTTTGGTAAGTATTACAGGTTCAGACTTCATGCCACCATGTGCCAAGAGACCTAGGAGATTGTGTGTGGTGGATTCTTCCTGCTAGAACATGTAAGGTACGATGCACATTATAAGAGTTTTCACATTTGGATTTCACTGCTTTTGGTAATATTCGAATTTCTACATCAATCGTAATAGACAATTTCCTTTTACTAAATTACCATTTGAAAAGCCAACCCTAAACAAGCAACTTGGCCTGAAAAGGCTCTTTAGTTATAGAAAGCCACTGTTTCATAATTGAAAATATATTAAAATGTAATATAAAGAATTTATATAAATTGTCACATACAAGAATACTTAAATATATTTAAAGTATACAAAAACAATACAAGGGAGAGGAAGCAAGAGATGCAGGAAGAAGATACAAGCTGTTAGCCCTCAGTCCCAAGAATTATATTAATTTAATGCCAGCAGAATAGAAAGCATCAGCTTTGACATTTAAATGCTTTGCAATCTTACCTTGCATCACACTATTGACACTAAAGCTCAGATCTGGAAGTTCAGTTGTATAAACACTTTTCATTTCAAACTTCACCAAAGTTTTTACCAATTTTCACTTCCTAGTTCAATAATTATACAGCCAAAACAAAATTCATTTCTAAATGAGAACATTTTCAAGGCCAACACCGTTGTTTTTTCTTTTCTCCATTTTACCATTTTTGCATTAATATTTGACCTACCTTTGCTTCCTCCATTTGCATAATGTTTGCTTGGCAGTCAGAAATGCTGTCATTAATGTAGTCTATATTCGCAGTTAGTGATTCCATCTCTTCATTTATGTTTTGGACATTTCTATCTGCTTCACTGCCACCCCCATCCTTGATGAGCTTCTCCCTTTTCTTTGAAAGCTTTTCTCTTCTTTTTGTAAGTTCTTCACGTTGCTATTTTCCCCAAAGACATAATATTACATAAAAAGGAATTAGTAAACAAACACTTAGCGCATTTAAGCACCTTTTTGTTTTGTTTTCCTTTCCTTGTTATAGTTTGATTAACATATCATGATTTCTACAGGAAGAAGTTATACAGGTGAATATATTAATATATTTGCACATGATCCCATTAATGTGTTTTTTATTTCTTACTAAGCACAGCAATCCCATGGTCCAAATGCTTACTGGAGTTGTTAACAGTGTCTTCATTGACTGCAATGGATTTCAAGTCACTTTGCCTAATACCACCATCACAGCAATTCATTTACAGCAAACGTAAATGCACTGCTCCCTCTTTATTTAATGATGATACAGGCAACAGTGCGTAGTAGATCACCCACCGTAAGTAACCTGTTCATATCTGCCTCCATATTGGAAATGGTCATCCTCTGCATGATGATATCAGTCACTCTGCGTTCAAGTAACTGCCACTTCATCCTGGCTGCCTTTGAGGAGTAAACTCTGCTTGTCACTGCTTTTCGCTGATATTTCTTTCTGTGATAAATTCAAGAGAAACATACAGTGAATTCTAAAGTAGTCCATTTGAATGTGGAAATGATCAGGCCAGAATATTTTTCACAGACAACCTAATTTCATGCAGAATTCCTGCAGTTTTTCCTTGCACCAAACAGCTGCTTGCACCCAGCCCTGAACTCTGTTGCACTCTAATATATTGCATTTGAAAAACAGGTATCAAACACTGTGGCATCTTGTATGATGCACCATGGAAATCGAATGCCACCTAAGAGTTGTCCCTTATTTAACAAGGGATCTGCTTCAAGCCACAGTGGAAGATTACCAATAAATCTAATACATTAAATTGTGTCTTCCAACAAGTTTTGCTTTGTACTTAAGAACACTGCAGGCATTGGACCACCATGAACAGATTAACTGGATTTTGAAATTTTGGCGTTTCTTCATGTGACTTGTCCTTTAATGCCATTTTATATTATTCCACATTGTCTTAAACCCACAAAACTCATTTTATGAGCATTACATGATAGTAGCTTGAAAAATAACAACTACTGCAATATGTATCATCACAACATTATCTGCTAGAAAGTCCACACAATTTTCAGTTCTAAACAGTTTTAATCCTTACCCTGTTCCATTTGTTGCAGTTACAGATAATGCTTGAACCCTGGCAACAGGAATTCTCATCTTCTGCTGTGCTGCTGTTCTTGAACCATCGTGCTCGACTGATGAGCTAGAACTTGCTTCCTGTATAGGATGCTCAGGCAGACTCAGCTTTCGACTTACTTTTCCTGCCACTTTATCAGATAGAGGCCTTACTTGCCGACGAAGGGCTGTAACCTGAAACAGAGTGCAAAGACACAATTACCTCTCCCCAAAACTGCGTTCTAAGTTACAGCAATACAATATCATTCTGTTTTCAAAGATGCATTACTGTTTTACCACAATACCTCTTCAGTTTTACGACGTAAGATAACTTCTTGATTTCTTTTCTGAGCTTCCAGAAGTTTGAGCTGATGCTGTGAAAAAATACAAGCAGCGCATGATATTTTTTCCATTATCTGCCACAAGGACTGTATTGTATATTAAAAAAAACAAAAACAAAAACAAACAAACAAAAACAAAAACAAAAACAAAAAAAACACAAAACCAACACCTTTACACACTAATACAAGTTTGCAAAACTGTTGTGACATGAAGTGGTCAAGTCACAATTGTTTCTTGCTCTTTCTAGTGCAGAATGAAAACAAGTGTTTCACTATATCAATTCTCTACCAAAAAGAACACTTGCATGCAAGCAAGGTGGTAGCAACAGTTTTGTGAAGATTTACTAATAAAATAATACTGATATAGATATTCAATAAGCCTTCTATTTTCTGTTGCACGTACCACCTGAAGCTAGGAACTGAGTTATCATAGAAGCCAAACCAAATTATGTGCATTTTGCCTGGTGAAAATATACAGGTACATGCCTGCCTCAGTGAATGCATACACACATGGTGTGTGCCTGCAAGCAGATGCACATCATAATAATAGATGCTTGTTCCTTTAGAAAGTTCTTTATCTGTCAAATCACCTCTCGTTTGCGTTGCTCCTTTTTAAGCTGTGCAATCTCTCTATTTCTTCTTGATTCAGTCATTCTAGCTTTCTCCTGCTCTTCTTTCATTTGTTTCATCAAGCGAACCTGTAAAGAGGTCATCACTTAGAAAAGCTGTTTACACTGAAGTGCTGTTCCCTGCCCCCACTCATATAAAGTTTCTTCTTCAAATTGCCATCTTCCAGTATATTACATGCTTTTAGCAGTTTACCTCCTCCATCTAACGTGGCTTCTTCACCCAGTGCTGAATAACAGCTAATAAGCAATGCAAGCTTCTCTATGTTTGATACCGTAATTTCTGTTTCTTAAACCTAAAAGCCATCCTTCTCCCCCAGGAGTAGCCTAGTCTTCCTATCTTTTCTGTTTTCAGACTTTGAAGCAGCTGATAGCAAGAACGGAGTTATCTGGTAGATAAATGCACAGGAGATTTCAACCATTTTTCAGCAAGCACTCCTTTTACAACACTTCAATATACTGAAATATACCTTGGTTTTCTTCATCTCTGTCACCTCCTGCTGCAGTTTCTTCAGTTGCTTTTCATATTGAGACTGATTTTTAAGCAATCGTGCATGTTCCTTTTGCGCTGTTTGAAGTCTCTGCAGTTCTTTATTCATGGCTTGGAGTTTCTTTTCATATTCTGACTTGATTTTTTTTGCCTTTTCTTCTGAATAGGTCTCTACAGAACCTAGAGCAAAAGGGAATTCTTAATCTGCTTTTGTTCGGGATATTTTCACTTTGCCAGACACAGCAGATGACTGCTTCCTCTGCTTTTAGCTTTATCTGCAATATCTTTGAAAAATTTGTCTCCAGCTCCTGTCACCTACACTGCTTCGAACTTTCTACCTTGTATGCATTCTTGGTTAAGAGATCAAGTATTAACACTTTCCTTCTGATTTCTTTGCACTAGACAACAAATATCTGAGCACCTGAAGACACAGAGACACAAATGCTTTTTCACACACATGTGCACAAGATCATAACAACCGTCCAAAGAGCCATCAAGCCCAGTATCCCTTTTCTGGCACTGATCAAAAGCAAAGATCTAAGGAAGAAAAAAGGAACAGCAAAAGCATATAAATTATATAACCATAAAGTATATATAGTATATTTTAAAAAAGAAAGAAACAAAACACTTCCCCCAGTACTCTCCCGAAGTTCAGCTACTGTGGCTTAGGACTTCCTGAGTCAGACTTAGTTTTTCATCTCAATGCTATTACATATTCAAAAAAGTTTGGTCAGTAAAACATCTCTGAAAGGCCACTGATCCTAGTTCTTATTTTTATGCAAATCAAAAGAAAGGGGGGAGGGAGGAGCAGGAAAGAACTTTTAATTCAGGAACTATCTCAAGGACTGTGTTAAAATGAGAGCACCTAGAAAACTGAAAATGCTTATTCAACCAAGTCAAAGACCTGTCAGTAGGAGTATCTTTTTTAAAAAAATCTCTCAATTCTGGAAGAAACTAGAATGAGTGAAGTATGATTCAATGGCATTATGGGTACAAACCTATTTCTGTTTTCTGCAATTTCTAATCACATTTGAAAAAGGAAGTGAGGAAAGTAGCAAACAATTCAACTTGAACATCTTACACAACATCTAGATTTAAATTATTTTGTACTTCTTACCCAAGTTTTGAAGAACCTGATCTCTTTCAAGCTGAGTGTCTCGAATTTTATGTTGTAGCATCATTAGTTTCTCTTCATATTGTTTTTTCAGTGTTTGTAACCTTCGCTGGCTGTTCTCTAGCTCATCTATCAGTTTCTGCTTAATGGCTATTTCACAGGTGATATTTGCCAAGTCAGCTTGATAATTTTCTAAAATAAAAATATTCGAGTAATTAAAAATTAAGACTTAAGTAACAGTGAGGATCACATAAATATAGATAACCCCTGCAATGTTAGGGTAATTTCCTGACATGTAAATTGTGTATAGAAGAATTCTACACAGAGCACAATGCAGCAAGCAAAACTACTATCTGCAATTCTCCTCCTTAAACACTCTCCATCCTAGAACTGGAAAAGAGGTAGGGAAAGATATCTCTCATTGGATCACAGTTGCCCATATGTTGTAATTACTCACATTTAAATCTCAACATCAGCAATCTGTCCTTCCCCATACAAAAGGTGTAAGACTGTAAGACTTCAGTCACACCTCAGGGCTGGAGAATAACTGTTGTTCATAAACCCAGCAGATTATAAAAGGAAAATACAACTGCTGGCAGACTCCAAGGGGAGACTTTCCCTTTTCTAGTTCTTAAAAAGATACAGCCAAAATTCTGAGAAGAGAGGAGCCACCTCAATCATGGAAGTGGAATGGTCAAGGGAATGAGAAAAGTAGGAGGAAAAAGTAAGGAAAAAGGACTAACTCACATGCTAAATTTATAAAAGTTTAATTAATTTCTTTAGTCAATTAGGTCCTTTTTTGGTTTAAGATTATGTGCTCCAGAAAAAAAGGTGTCAGTTAAGGATTTTTTTTTTTTTTTTGAGGTTCTGCAACTCCTGCTAATGGTTTGTGAAACTCTCAAACCAGAAGGAACCAACAGACTCGGTTTGCCCATTTGGCCCAACTCACATGAGAGAATTGCTGGTGATGCTGTCTCTTACTCTAGCAGTACTAATTTGCATGCCCCATTTAAGCCAGCTGTTGATGCTTCTACATAAAGCCACAGCCTCTGAAAATGAGGAATGCTGATGGACTTCCAGCCTTTCAAAATTAAATTCTACCCATTTCCAAATTAGCTGAACAAGAGTTACCACCTTAGTGATTAGTTCCGAGACATAAAAATAACCCAGTACTTAAGCCTTAAACTTTGGATATTCTAACTAAGGAAGAAATGTGTTATCAAGCACCTGATAGCCTCTGGTCAATTTGAAAGCCAGTACGGGGACACTTAATCAGATGTCTATTATGTGTTTTAGCACCATAACCAAAAAAAGAATTCACTGGACATACAATCCACAGAGAATTATGGACAGTGGGTTGACAACATGCTATCTTGCCTACCAAAACCTAAGAAATAACAGATAGTATTTGTAAAATTCCACAGAATTTTGCACCGACATCACCTTTTTCATCAGAGTCAGAATCTGATTCATCTGAGCTTTCAACAACTTCCATGTCATCTTCATCCTCCTCCTCCTCATCATCTTCATCCTCATGATCACTTGCTTCCTGAATTTCCTCCTACAAAATGTACAAAATAGAAAGATGTTGAAGCATGCCCACTTTTCCATCCCCCAATCACTGTGAAGCCACAGTATTCACCTGACCCATTCCTAACCTCCTTTCTATAACCTTGTAAATCTTTAAACAGACAATGAACAAATGAACCAAACAGTTCTAAATACTTACTGCTTCCAATTCATTATTCTCTCTCTCTGAAGAGCCTTTTTCGTCTCTCTTCTCCTGCTCATTATCTGTGTTATCCTCTTTAATACTAGCAGAAGAACAGACACAACATATTCATAAACTGAAATGGCATGTGCTTCCCATCCCTGAAACCAATAAGTTGTCATTCCAAATAAAGATGAAAACCAAAGCATAGTTAGACAAAGGTTTTGGGCATGGATAAAACACAACTTCCAATCTCCCGCAGATAATAAAATAATGCTTAATTACCCTTAATCTTAGCTTGCAAAATAGTATTAGTGATTAGCACATTGTTTTAGGGCATATTGCACAACTAGGACAATCAGAATACACCTTTTCATATACTACAGCAGTACTCATTTTGCATGGAAGTTGCAGTGTACCCAGAATAGTTTTTACAAAACAAAGAAAGAACATTGTGTGCAGGTACAACATACATTACAGGTATTACTACACTTTCAAGCTATAACAGAGCCTACTGTGCTTACAATCATCTGAAAATTTATGTATAAGCCTTAAACAATATCCTAATATATCATACTATTACTACTCTTTTGATCAGTTATCTGCTTTGGCATCAAGGGAATGCTCAAAATAGGCATTGATAAAACAACAAGAGTCGAGAAATACTGAATTTTTGCAATAGGACTCTCCTTCTCAAAAAGAAACTTTTCCCAACTATTAAGATTACATTTTAGTATATTTCCATGCTTTTGTTTTTCAGACTATGGTTCAAAACTTATTTAAAAGTCAAGTATCTCTATATTCTTTCCTCTCTTGGCAACCTGAACTGTAGTGACGGTTTACACAAATTACAGCAGGGTTTTTTTGGTTTTGTTTTAAAGGTTTGGTGTATTAGCCATTAGGATGAGTTTTAACATTTGTAAGTGCACATTTGAGACATCACATGCAAATATAACATTCAAAAATCAATGGCACCCTGCAAATTGTCACGGACCAAATGTCAGTTCCTCTAGCACTACATGTGCAAAACTCAAACCATCCTCAATAGATGGGAAATCGTGATAGAAGAGGGCTAGACACCATAGGGGGTAGTAATGAAAAAAATGTGGTTAGAATTGCATAATGTGGAATCCACCTCACTTAATTTCAGCTGCATAAAAGTTTGGCAAGTTACATGCTGCCACTGATCAGGGTGACTAGAAATGCACATCTTCCTCCACTGACATCAAAAGGAGCTCAGACTCAAGGTCTAACTCTCAGAAAAATCCAATACTCAGTGCAGTGACAAGAAATGTTCGGTAGGTTCGAGACACTGTAATTTGGCAAGTGACTCCTAAAAGCCACCTTCAAAACAGAGCTCTACTCTGAAGAGCGCCAGTTAAGTAACACAGTGCTTCTGTGCACACACAATTTTTTTTTACACTATTTTTTAACCTGTTCAGTGCTAACTGGATCCTTCTGCCCCACTCATCACCAGTGAAACCGAATCCAGCTGCAGTTGGCCATGCACAAGGTAGAAAGCTTTTGCTTGGACTGTCTGAATCCACGCAGCAGCCGGGGAGGCTGGAAGTAAAAAGCCTAACCAGATTTGTACAGAAAAAAAATGCCAAGCAGGGAACACTGAGCCACGCAATTTCATTTCCAGATTCTCATCTCTCTCAGCCCATAACATGTTCTGTTTTATGTTGGTTAATAAGCCTAAATAATAACAGATCTTAGCTGCAATCTTCATGCAGACTGAGGCAAATGCCCAGTTTCCTTTCTGCCTGCACACAGCACGGAGCTCACCACTACAGAGAATTTGTGTTCTGCCTAATAAAGGGGAGAAACAGGAGGAACGAGAGCCAGAAGCTTTCCCAGGTAGAACTGTACTGCTTAATTTGTGTGCTACTGATCTGTGGATTCCCATCATCTGCATTCATTCAGTGGGGTTTTTTTGGTTTAGACAGCTGAAAAATAGAAGCTCTGTTACTTTTATTTTTAATGACAGTATATTTCTCTTTTTAGAGCCCTCAACTTAACTGCTCTCTATGAATAACTACTTTATCTACTGCTTTGGCTGAAACTGAACAGAAGGAATGGTCAAGGCTTCAGTCATCTGCTTTCAAAAATAAAAGAAGCACACTTAACTGAGGTGTGAAGGTCCAAAACCTTCTTGATCTCACATGCCAAAGTTATTATTGTCGTATACTGCCTGCTATACATTTCATACCATATGAGCTACTGTGCCTTCCTCCTGCCTTTCATTCCATACAGGCCATGCAAGAAAGAAATCTACTTAATCCTGTAGTGATTCCCAAAGACACCATCTCCCCACAAACACTTGCTCAACACTGTGCAACCCCAGAGTAAACCTCAATTCCACAACAGAGTTTTCTTCCAGTTAAAACACTTGTCGAAAGTCAAAACACAGGAGAGAGTTTTGAAAAGCCAAATGAACTACTCTTGAAGTGCCTATGAATCTGCCCAAGTTCTTTTCATGTATGACAATCAGTTAATTGAAATGACAGGTAATTAAAAACCTGGGAAATATTCCAACCTTCTTTCTTCTTGACTGCTTTCCTCAAGTTTCTGTAGCCTTCAAAGGCACGAGGTACAGTATTGGAAGGCCAAGCCAATGAAAGACAAACCAGACAGCGAAAAGCAAAAGTGATAAGAAGGTAAAAAATGATATATGAGCTTCTGGAGTTTAAAATGAAAATTTAAAAGATATCATCAAGAGACAACAAGTAGTAAAAAGTCAATATATTTTGCACAGTTGGAAAGTAAATAGCAAACAAAGAAGCAGCATTTGTAGGTTAACTAGTCTGTCATTGTCAACAATTGTAAATTCAAGTTACACTAAGGAAGAAGTTTTAGATATAGACAATACATTTCACTTTGAGAATTATTTCTAATATGGATTCAAATAATCTCTTAGTTCTAGAAAAAGATTTCTCCTCTTTTACCACTTAAAATTGGCAGGTAAAATACTGAAAATTGCAAGAAGTACTGCCATTGAACCAAAGTTACATATCCTGAGGAATCTATGAGGAAAAAAACAATGCACTAGTTTTATGTATGCTGATAACGTATTGTAATATAAAATAGTAATGAGAAATTTTTAGTACTAATATTCTAAATCATATATTCTGAATATAATTCATATAAAAATCTTCAAACTGCATTTATTTTTTGGTTTGGGGTTTTGTTGTTTGTTTTTAAATAAAAACCAGAAAATTGCAGTTTATTTTTCTGGGATTCAAAAAGTATATGCCAATGATTGCTGGTTATTTTTTAATAAATTAACAAAAAAGATGCATCAGAAGCCATGAGATGGACGAAGTGTTAGTATTTTTACTTGTACTTTTTCCTCTTGAACAAATGTGGATGTATCAGTAAAGAAATGTCTGCATGACTTATATAAGTGTAGAGGTGGCTTAAATTTCAACAACTACTGAAATTCCTCATGTTCCCATTATGAGCAAGTTTTGAGGAAGAGCTTTTGCTGCTTTTTCACCTTACACTGCCTGCCATCTTCCTTCAGTGTCAGCTAGACGCTAACACGCTGAACCCTATGTAATTTTATCACTAATTTAGTTTAATAGGTTAGGGAAGTCAAAAGACAACAGTCAAAAAACAGTTACCAGGTATGTAAGGCTGACTAACAATTGAAAGGGACATGGGAGGTTTGCTCTGGGGCTTCTGGAGAGCAGGTCACGCCGTGGGACACTCCAATCAAGCATGTCAGTATTTCAATAGCCAAGACATTATTGCCGTGTAAACTGTTTCCAGTAAACTTTATGACACATGCTTATTAAAGGCCACAGATATATAGCAGTACATACCTGCTGCTCATTCAGAAACTAGCTCTTAGATCTTCAGGCTAGCTCACAACAATATAGGTAAGTTGTACGTATTTCAAATTATGCACCTTTCATCATACAGACCCATAACCAGGAAAGAAACAGATCAAGAAAGGTAGCAGATGGGGCAGAACTAGTAACTAGGCTTACCAATCCCATTTTAATAGGAAAACGCTAGTTAAAGGAACAGCAGCCCTAAAAAGAAATAGTACAGTAAAAGCAGCTAAATGCCTGTAGAAGACAGAAGTAGAGCAAAGAATCCCTTCCGAACTGCAGGGTAAATTGTCCCTTTGCAATACATTAGCATACCCATTGCCGATTCCTGAAATTTCAATAGAATAAAAATCCTGAAAATTTGCATTTCATTAATTAGATAGAAGCACTCTACAGGTAACAAGTATGACAGGCTATATGCATAATCCCTCAAATTCTAACATTTCTTAGCTTCTAAGGAATTTTTCTCCTAACAGATGCACCTCAGAAATTTGTATTTATTACAAAGCAGTCTGCAGATGGGCCAGTAGATAGGTTCAAACCTTACCAGCACTTTGGAGAGTATGATCCTATTCTATAGAACACAAGACCCGTTTTAAGATGGAGGCTAGACCATCAAGAGGTCTCTTACAGCTTAATTTTTTCTATGGTTCTCTAATTCTATAATGCTAGGATAGAACACTGATCTCAAAAATAGTTTACGGTAAGTAGTCCCTACTTCTGGATCAGACCACGTGGCTATCCCATTCACAAGATTATTGTCTTGATGTGAGCAAGTGTGACTGGATGCAGAAGCTTCTTTTAGAAAAAGAAAAAAAAAAACCAAACCAATCACCATGTGTTCTACTTACTACTGTATGTAGGGTAAAACTTCCAAATGTTTTTTTAAAGTGATCATCTCCTACAATAACAGATGTTACTCAACATATCTAGTAACCTTTATCTGTTCGCTGGTCACAATCCCATTTGCTACCTAATACTCAGGCCCCAATCCAACAACTGGGGCTCTCTCTAAGCATGTATTTAAATGCACGCTTGATTTTAAAATGTGTTGAAACATACAAAATCAAATCTCTTTGTTCTGGCATTTAAAGCTAAAGAACATACTGAAGTGTTTGGCTGAAGAGAGACCAGAACATTCTGCTGATTTCATTTAATACTTCCATCCTCCCCTCAAGTTCCTACAAACATGAGACATAAAAATCTATCAAAATCCCCATAAAAGTATAAGAGTTTTCTGAAAAATTATATGCAAAGGAAGAATCTAGTTGTTATTAAAATGAATGTTCTCTACAAGTATTAGACATTTGTGTGGTGATTTATAGATATAGGTCCTCAAATTGCAGCTATCACTAACTCAAATCTGCTTTATATTTCAACTATATTTCAGGCTTATACTGTTTCAGTTTTACTGAAAGGACATTAGTAGAAAGACTAATAGATTAGAAGCATAGAAAATTTCAAGGGAAAGATCTCTAATGGAATCGAAGTCTTGGAGTACACAAACAGATCCTTGCTGTACTAACTGCTGTCTGAACAGGCATTTATATCAATGTCTATGAGCATTTTAGTAGATGAAAAGTTGGACAGCAAAAAACAGCAAAGCATGATGTTGCAGAGAATTAGGAAACCTCAAATTAAAAACATTCACAAAAGCAGAAGATAAAGCAAAAGAAACCATTCCAAGAGCTACCAAAGAATTCCCAGCTATTCAGAAAGCTGTTTCAATTTTTACATACAGTAGGAAAAAAATTTATAATTTTTGTTTTTGAAAACTTCTGTTGAACTTCAGATGCATTTTTTAAAAAATTAAAAAAAAAACCACCACAAAATTTATGGAAAGCGCCTGTGCTTTTACCATTGTGCCTAATTATATAGAAAAAGTCATTACAAGAGACTTTCATTCTACAAATACTGCATAGTTCTCTGGAAGAAAAGATGCAAAAGAAAACCACCTATAATTTCAATGTGTAAAAGGGTTTAAAGAAACAGCAGTTTAAGATCCAAACCCACACAGCAACAATGAATGAATTTTAAAGTCCCAGTGATTAAAAAAACCCACACCTCTTTACTAATAAACAGAAAACAAATAGCATTATAATTCATACACCACCTCTTTTTCTTTTTCCTTTCTTTTTTTTTCAGCTTTTCTAGATCTTTCTTGGCTAGATCTAGAATTTCCATTGTCTCTTTCTCTGAAGAAAGCATAGAAGCAGAAAATGCTGATGGTCCACCAAAGTACGTGGATCTTGTCGAAGCTCTTGACAAGTTGCGTCGAAGATTTTCATTCACTGCTTCACTTTCTAATAATTTTGCTCTTAAAAACAGAAAAATTGTCAGCGATGAATCACACGTATTGCTAATGTATGAGATGTATACTCTTTAGCATCTGTAGATGCAACACATTACCTTCAGTTCAAAAAGAAACTACAAACCAAGGTGAAGTCTCACAAAATGCAAGTGTGGTAAATCCCTTGATGAGACAGTTTTACACAACAGTTATGTATATTGTACATATATCATATACCCTAGACAGAATACATGTAAATATAAATATCTGTATGAATATACACACAGATATATGTACAGATATATATCTGCATACACTGTATATATATACACATTACACAAAAGGTACAATATTATGTAGCTCTAACACCAACTGGGAATAGGCCAGACAATTTTTTTTGCATGATAAACCTCTAAGAAATAGAGAAATAAAAATATCTAAAATATT
>VZTQ01013005.1:0-11663 GCA_013400755.1 Pelecanoides urinatrix | reverse complement strand
ACAAGCCTTATGAGGAGCGGCTGAGGGAATTGGGACTGTTTAGTCTGGAGAAGAGGAGGCTGAGGGGAGACCTCATCGTGCTCTACAACTACCTGAAGGGAGGTTGTAGTGAGGTGGGGGTTGGTCTCTTCTGCCAAGTAACAAGTGATAGGACGAGAGGAAATGGCCTCAAGTTGCGCCAAGGGAGGTTTAGATTGGATATTAGGAAAAAATTCTTTACTGAAAGAGTGGTCAGGCCTTGGAACAGGCTGCCCAGGGAAGTGGTGGAGTCACCATCCCTGGAGGTATTTAAAAGACGTGTAGATGAGGTGCTTAGGGACATGGTTTAGTGGGCATGGGGGTGTTGGGTTGACGGTTGGACTCGATGACCTTAGAGGTCTTTTCCAACCTTAATGATTCTATGATTCTATGATTCTATACTGTCACAAGGATTCCCTGTTGTCATTTACAACTTAGGTATTCAGGTAAAAAAAATATATATATACTTACCTCCCTTTCTACCCTATGTCCAAACTATATTTCTGCAAAAAATTTCTTCAGATCTCCAAGGAAAACAGAAATCAAGATACTTTGATATCTCCCATAATGGAATACAGAATTTAGTTCACTATTATTTTGACCATATTTGATCCAGGATAAGCCTAATTTTGATTTACAAATCTAGTAAAAATAAGTAGAATAGAAGATGTGATTTTAACCCAAAGAGGAAGAGGGAATGACAGAATTTGTTCAAGGAAAAAATCAAAATCCTAATTCTTCCAGTTGTTTTTGACCATAGCCATGCAGTCTGTGATCAAAAAACAGTACCTTTGAATAATTACACTTGTATTCACTAGGGAACATTTATTATTGTTATGCAGAATAAAAACTTTGAGAACAGTGACTTACTTGAACTCCCTGCTCCCATGAAGCTGGAACAGCTCTTCCTCCAAGCAATTTCAAAGACAACAAAGCCAAAACCCTCTGGAAAACTTGGTATCAGAACAAGGATTTGAGACTGTGTCCCTTACTCTTAGCACAAAGATTATATTTTGCTTTGTACACTTTGACTGAAGGAGTGGGATTTAAAGTTAGAATTTTTTCCTCAATTTTCTCCTCTATTAGGAAACTTGCTTCCCAAAGACACCCAGGTATGTTTTCTATTTTCCTTCACATTTTTAAACACAATAGACTTAAGCTTTGATATCTCAAACATACATGCATACATACAAACACACACATATATAAACCTAAGACTCACAAACATTTGTACATCTTTACACATATACCCACATTTGTTGATATATGTGAGCCTTGGGTTTATATGTATGTACGTATGTATGTATGAGCCTTATATATGTGTATATATGCATATAGTGGTATATATATTAATTTATGTGCATGTATATGCAATCTAGTGACTCTTTCCTGATAATAACCCAAATACCCAATCCAGAATAACATCTGAAACAGTAAATATTGGAAGAGGCCATTTGTTTTAAGGCTGTTAAAAACACAGTTTATGGCATTACAGTACAAAATAAATTTGATTTTATCTTCATTATTTCACACAGTAACATAGTTTAACATTTATTTTTAATTCTCTGTTATTTCTCTTCGATCTGAGAAAAATGTCCAAATGTCTTCTTTTTGCTTCAAGCAAAATAGAGTTTTAACCATAAACAACCGCAACCAGTAGAAAGAATCAGTGCATTTACTAAGGTTTAGATGAGGACCTACTATACAAAATGAACAGTATGAAATGAGATAAGTGGCAGGATCCTGGGGGAAAATTTAAGGTATAAACATCTTAAATAATCTTAGCGTTATAATCTCCAAGTAAAACATTTTCTTCCCCTCATTTCCATTATAATCTCACTAAACAACATAACTCATCTTTTCTTTCTTTTCTCCTAATGGAATCAGCAGCTTTTCAATGATTTCTTCACCCAGGCTCAAAAGCAAAAATAGGCGTTTTGATGTCTTATACAATATTTTCTCTAAATAGCTCAATTATTAAAATATAATTTTTGGGGCTTTCCATAGAATAAGAGTTTCACCTCTGGAAATTGGACACAACTAGAAAACAGTTCTACTTTTCTTCTTTCCTGTAGAGAATGCATATTTCTGGTGTCTATGAATACATAAATACTTAGCACTTACACTGAGCTTTTCATCTTTGACACGCCCGGAGAACATTAACTAATTAATCTTCACAACCCCCCTGAGGGGTAAGTAAGCATTATCCCTGTGATGTTTGCTGTGCACACAATAAGGAGAGAAGAATGGAAATTGCTGGTGTTCATGCTGAAAAAAAGAGTTGTAGAGATGAAGAAACAGCACTTTTCTAGTGTGCAGAATTACCCAGTTTCAAGGAACTTCTGATTTGGCTGGCCTTTCATTTGGTGTTGGCTCATAACTGCACTTTGTTCCCATGCACACCTTCAGAAAAAGTCCTGCAATTTAGGCATATAGTTTTTGACTAGATGTAGCAGGGAAGCAGAATATGCGGCAGTCCTTGGCAATGGATATTAGCTGGGTACCAGATACTAGAGCTGTGAACAGCTCAGATGCTGCTTTCCTTCTTTTAACCTTAATGCTCGTGCTCCATTGGAGGATGGTGAAGTGAAAGGTAAAATAATTTGAGACCTCTTGGTATGCATGTCTATATCGTAGTCCAATAATTGTTTGATCACTCATTTCCTACCCTTTCCTCTCACAATCTTCAACGTGAAATGCACCAAATAGTATGATTGGCTGAAAGCTAAACTAAGGGATCATAAGTGAACTATGCTTTTTACACCTACTTGCACATCATTCATTTAGTGACACAGCCCTTCAAAAAAAAAAGAAAAGCTTAATTATATTTGTGTAATAGCACAGATAACACAATCCCAATTTTTCAGAATATTGCTGGGGTTTAGACTCTTTCAACTGTCTACTGTCCTTTCCATTCATTCATATGAAGGTATCCGGGTTGCAACTATGACACAGCCTTAATGTCCAAGCTTGTTTGCTTTGAGATGGAGCAAGTGTAGCACTATTTATTGACAGCTCTTACTTTGCCTAACAAGACTTCAGTCCTTTGTCTCCAGTTAATGACAGCTCTGCTCATTGTATGTTTTTGGCCTGGATTCACTTGCTTAGCTTTAGGAATTTAACTGAGGTTAAATTAGGTCACTGTCTTGTCATTTGGGGATTTGGCATTGCTATCACCTTTGAAGGTGATACTTCCTTCTGCCAACCATAGAGTCTGTTTGTGAGAAGATCCCCAGCCTGAGTGACACAGTCTAGCATAAAAGTAGGTGGGGATGAATCAGGGCCTTTAACTAAAATTTCCAAGCCGTATATTACATTTGCATACGTCTCACAGCTTCCTACTGAGAAGGGACTTCATCCAAGCTGGGGTTACTAATTATTGTAAACGTTACATAAGAACATAAATATTACATAAGAAATTAAGAACTATTACGTAAGAATGTTTTTGGTAAAGCTTAATTATACAATTGTAACCAAAGGCTATCAGCTCAACTCATCTCACAGAATTAGTCCTGGTTTCCTGACAGAAATGGCTGTAGCAAAAAAACTACTGTATCCCACTCTGTGTGCATACCCAGTGAAGAAATCTGGCTGATAGCAATTTTTCACAGCCAAGTCATGTGTACTTGAAATTGAGATTATACAGAGTATCAATGGACAATAATGTAAATGAATTAGATTTCTTTATTATCTAACAGGTAAATCTGAAAACTAGGGAAAAAAAATAACTAACGCTAAATTTAGAGGTTGAACTCCAGACTCCTATAATTGAAAACCTTGGCTCATGGCTTGTGTTATTACAATGGAAAACATCACCAGCGTATCAGCTTGTATAACAAACTTTTAGGTCTGTTGTTTGACAGAGGACAATTCTAACAATATGGATAGATAAATATCTAACCAAACACTCAGATTAAGTGCTAGAGAAATTTTTTTCTCCTGTAGTTAAATATAACAGCACACCCCAGGTCAAGCAAAGAAGCCCAAAGCTGTGCAAAGGTACTATTTCAACAGCCTTTGCTTTGTTGCTTTCAGTCATTTTCAGTGACTTCCAATTGTCTATTTAATAACAAGGAGACAGCAGACAGTAGCTTTCCTAAATTATTCATTTCAGCCCTACAAAGTCACTCTCAAGATTTCATTGCTTCTGTTTTGTGGTGTTAATAATTCAGAGCTAGAGAAGCAAAGCTTGCCAGTGTAGTGCTTATCTTTCGTTTCTTTAACAATATTACACTTCTCAGTCTTGTCCTGATAGCTCATACGATTGGAGCCTCAGCTTTCTTATGTACTCACCAAGAGAAGTATGCTGGAATAGATTATGTTTGACAGAGAGGAATTTAAGTGTTCACTTACATCCTTCTGGATTCAGCAGCCAGAGTGCTCTACTGTTTCCAAATATCCTGGAAAATAAATAAATACTACCCTCTGGTGTTTTCCATTTGTAAATATTGTTATGGTATCCACCCTTAGGCAAAAAAAGGGTGTTTATTTGTCTTCATTTCTAAAGGAAAATTTCTAAAGGATTCACATATTGCTGAGGATCACTGATTTTCATTCAGTCTTGAAATAGTTAAAAGAGCAAAGAAACATAACAGGGAAACCTGAGCTGCAGTCTACTAAATACAGAGCATCTCAAACTCACACCAAAAAGAGTACTAAATGCGATCATATTTCTAAACCCTGCTTTTAAATGTTGTATGAATAATATATTAATACTGCCATATTCAATACATATTGTGGTACTTCCACTGGTCACATATATTAAAGGAATATGTTATACGCTCATATTCTCTGATGTGTCATGTGCAACATATATCGGAGTCTAATGTACTATTAAAAAAAGAAAATCTCAGCTCCCTTAGCACCACCCCATATAAAAGTTACATGAATTACTGAAAACAGTCATTCAAACAGTAGTTAAATAAGGGCTAGGTAATAAAACCTGTATGTCAAACCACACCCTGATGTGTTTCTGTAAACAGAAAGAGTGCATTTTACATCTGCACATATGGACCCATACACCTGTACATCTAGAGTATAAGGTCATGTTTACATCATGACATTTAGTGGAGTCACTGTGCAGATAGTCCTGAAGTCATCAGCTGCCATAGTTGAGAGGGACCCCCTCCTGTGTCCATCCAGTCCTGCTTCCCACACCTAGGATTACCCCGAGGTCAGCAATGTGTATCTCATCTAAAGAACGTCTTTCCAAAAGGTACATGGAGTCTTAAACTGAAGAATCTGAGTGATAGNTTTACATCTGCACATATGGACCCACACACATGTACATCTAGAAGACTCTGAGTGATAAAAACATCTCCTGTATTCTCCTGTAAACAGTTCCAGTTTTATTTGCCATCATGATGAGGAAGATATTATTTTTCCTTTTTGATTGATGTGGTCTTAGCCTTCCAGCTTTTGAACTACCCTTTTGTTTGAGCATAATCATCAACAAAGACTCTGTCCTGACAATCTCTTGTCATTTGTCATAGTAGATATTTAACAGAATTAACATGTGACTTTGATTTTTGATCATCACACTGGGCTCACAGGGGGAGACAAAATGAGAAATGTAAAATAAAACTAATTAGAGNGATGTGGTCTTAGCGTTCCAACTTTTGAACTACCCTTTTGTTTGAGCATAATCATCAACAAAGACTCTGTCTTCCTGACAATGTCTTGTCATTTGTCATAGTAGATATTTAACAGAATTAACATGTGACTTTGATTTTTGATCATCACATTGGGCTCACAGGGGGAGACAAATAAAATGAGAAATGTAACATAAAACTAATTAGAACAGAGTCTTTCTTGCTTGGGGTAGAATTTGATCATATGTCAAAAATTTGTCATGTCTACCAACATTTTTTTTCTTTGTCCCAGTAGCAAATTTAGACTTTATATTCCACTGATGTGAAGTTACCACTCTTCATCTTGTGAAACACAAATCTTGAGCTTTATTTACATCATCTCCAACATGAAAAACCAAAAATTCAGTCAAATTTCTAAAAAGTCTTGCGACTAGTTTGTAAAACAATGAGAAAACCATAGGTGTAATAACCTGAGTTGTCTTTACTTACCTTTCAATTTCCATACCTCCATGTCCTGATCTTGACTGTTTCCTGGCTTTGCTATGCACTCAGAAGGGTTATAAAATCTGTATTTGTAAATTCCATTAAACATAACAGCATGTTCAATCTTGATTCTGATTTTTTTAAAAGAAAAAATGCAGAATGTCATAAGATGCAAGAAAGTTACCAACATAAGAGCATTTTACAAGCTTTCTCATCAAGATTTTTGTTAGCTGGATTCAAAATGACTTGAACCTAAAAAAAAGAAAACAGAATGAAAGGACAGAGCCTCCTTCCCCTAAAATAGATCATTTTTCCAAACTCTAATTTTAAAATGTTACATGCCTATAAACATATCTGAAATCAAATTAGTTAAACGTATGCATATACTATAGTTTTCTCACTGACTACATGCATGCACAGAACTGCTTACATATAGTATATCTAAAATATGAAATAGTTTCCAGTACTGTCTCACCTAGACATAAACACCAAAGATAGGAAAGGGGAATTGCCAATTTTCTCTCTCCCTTGATGTACGTTGGTGACCATTTTAGGCTGATATATATATTTTGGATAGATAATATAAGGTGAGATGGATGACAGTCTATATGACTTGCCAAAGACAGTGTGCTGGAAGCAATGGCAGAGAAGGGCCTGGGTGTCCTCAGTGCTTTTCCTCTCATCCTGCCAGCTCACGTCCAAGCCAGTGATACCCTCTGTCTGGTAAGGACTTACTGTGAAGCCGGCTGCTTAGTTAGGTTTCACATGGAGTCACTTAGGGAGAATGCAAATTTTGACAAGATGAAGAAAAAGGACCTGAGGGGGGGTAAATTTAGCTCCCACCTTTAAGCTACAACTGTTCACTCAATCTCATTTGAGTCCAGTTTTCTCCCTCGGCTGTGCAGCTGGTCTGATGCCTCTAATTCGTACTCCCTGTGCTGCCCTAGCACTTGCTCGGAGTCGTGGAGCACGTTCCCAGCAAGCTTCATCGCTGGGGCGCTGCTGATATCAGCGGGGCTGTGGCACTCTGCATCTGAGGGGGTTTTGTTTTAATGTCAGCATATACATCTCTAAGCAGCACACTGCAAATGGAAAGTTCATCTCTTGTCTTCTTTCTTCTTTATAAAATCACCTGTCACACCTGGTTATTACATTTTATGATGTAGAAGATTAGCTGCGTTTTGAAGACTCCAGCAATAAACACAAGGAAGGGAATTTCCACTTTCACTCTGAATTTCTGTGCTGCCTTTGTGTTTTGCCTTTGCGGTAAAATCTTTGAGGTGTATTTTCAGAGTGTACAAGACATTTCAACCCTGAAAATGGTAGGAGTTGTGTAACTAAATTCCTAGGTAGCATGGAAGCTGCAGTCATTAATGTTTTTCTTATTCATTGAGTTATTTGAAGATGGAACTGTTTCCTCCTGGTTTTGCTACAGAGTGAGAAGAGCAAAATAATTTAATTCCCTACAAAATAGGAGGACCAAATTCTGAGTGAAGTGTCCAGAACTGAAAACCATGGTATCCATTCATAGGAGGATTTTGGCCAGGACAGTGTCCTTTAAGTTAGTTGGAATGCTGAGGTGATTCAGAAGCACAAGGTTTGACTTTGTCACATCTCAATTTCATTATTATTGGGAACATACCAGCACCCAGCATCACTTTCACCAGCTTTCTCCATACAGATTTCCTAGATGAGTCATCAATATTGTCCACCTTCCCTTATGGATTTAAGCTTTATGACAATTTTAAATTTGTGGGTAAATTAACCAGAAGAAGCTTTATAACTTCCAGGTGTCTGGCAATTCCCCAAGCAAAGCAATTCCCTTACTTTCTCTCCAAATGAAAATGGCCTCAAACTATATCTCAGACCAGGTGAACATGTAGCCCCATTTGCTTCCCGACATTGGAACCTAATACAAACTCTGTGGAGGGAAAGTTTTATTCCTAGTCTAATAATGAAAATAAATGTCAACTACATTGTATTAAATTAAAAACCCTGCAACAATAGTAAAAATGATGTAAGCTAGTGACATCATTAAGGTTAATACGATAAAATGTAAGTGATCTGGTTATGAAACAAGGTAAAGAAACAGGGGAAGTCTCTGTTTGTCTTTTAGTACCAGTTTTAGTGGTGATGAGTGAGGATTGAAAAGCAGCGGAGCACACTGGATTTGACTACTCAGTGCTGGCAAAGCTCCCACATTCAAGTATTGTCAGATGATACACAAGAGTGAATTTTAAGCCACGAAAAAATGGAGGTAGTGACAAGAAGGTTAATATAGAAAGAAGGGTGATAATATAAGCCAAATTACAGCTGAAACAAGCAGTATTTCACAAGGATTGAACTATAATTGTATAATAGCACAATTAACCTGTGGAACTCCCCACCAAAGAGTGGAAGTAGGATTAATTACGTCCAAATAGTAATAGCCTGCATAATTTCACAGAAGAACAAACACGTAGATGAAAATCACAAATAGGTTGAAGCACTCAGTAGACACTAGATGGGATAATGAAGGAATTTCTCTCTTAATATGACAGAACAACTGGCTAAATGTTAATATGAGAGAAACTGTTATAAAGAACTTAATAAAGGCAAAGAAATTAATGTGACCCTTCTTACAGAAAGATAAAGTATTTCTAAACAGCTTTGTAGACCACACTGAAACAGTTGGGCTTTGCAGAAAAGCAGAGCAAATTTAGGTCTAGGAACTTTCTTTGCGGTAATCAAGCTGTACTGTAGATATGCTGAGATATAAAATTCACTGTAGTGAGAAATGTGTTTGTTGAGGTTAGAACAAAGAATAAAGGCATGCCATTTTTTATAAATTGTAACACTAGACTGTTTGTAAGACCTAATTTTGGTTAACTGTGAAATGTACAATGAAGTTGTAACAATAATATAACTATAGTTATATACTAATACGTGCTGGAAGAAGTATAAAAAAAGCATTTTAATCACTCAGAAGAATTGTATTCTAATGCATTGATGGGAGGTACTAAGAAAATTAATATGTAAAGAAGATTAAACAAGACATCCATGTTTATAGGATTTTTCCTCAGTTTGGATAATGACTCATCCTGCCCCTACAAGTCTATGCTATAACGTTGCTATAATCACAGCAGTATAACTTTGTCTCTTGATTTCTCCTTAATGAAGCCTAGGAATTTCTCACTTCGGTGTGAATGACCATGCCAGGAAAGGTAAGAAGTGTTAATTGGGCCCTATCTAATCTGCTGATTTAGAGCAGATTGTTTTAGAAAAATACCTGATTGCCGTTTAAGTACTCCAAACAAAGAAGAATTTGCTGAGGTGTTTGGCATGAAAAATTAGCGAGATCCTTTGCAGGAAGACATGGGAAGGGCAAGGAACAAAGACTGCGCTCTGCAGCACAGCCTGATGCTCACATCATAGAAAATAGATGATTTCATGAGACAGGGGGAATGCTATATTTCATAATTTTGAAACCAGTTATTTCTCGCTATAGTGAGGTGGTTTTTTAAAAGGAAAAAAAAAAAAAGGAAGGGGAAAAAAAAGAAAAAAAGAAATGGTTCTAGTTTTAGAGCCTTAGCAGAAAAAGTGGAACCTCAGGAATGATGACATATCTGCCTTCCTATTTCTTTCCAAAACTACTGGCAGCAGATTCCTGCATACACAGCAGTAGAGCAATACCAGCTTGTGTCTTTGGATGGCAGCAGCATTCTAAGGACATGATTCAACCCCAAATGCCCCAATTTCACACTGCCCAGATGCCACTGGCCCTGATGCTGAGCTCAAGGTGAGTGCTGTAAGTGGAGAAGTGATTCAGTTGACCCTTACTGTGTTATTTGGGAGGCATGGCAGGGGTGTGTGGACCGTGTTACATGAGACTTGGTGAGACAAGAGATCAGGTCTTGTCCAGTTATCAATCTTATTCCCAAAGCAAGAAAGGGTTGTGTAGTGATTATCTGCAGCATCAACTTGCCAAATGTATTAGGCCAAAAGCAATCAAAAGATTCTTGCCACCTTCTGTTCTGCCTGCAGCATGAAATAAGTGTTAATAATAAGATCTAAAAAAAAAAAAATGTTCAAAGTACTAAAATATATTGTTAAAGAAACAGAAAATATTACTGCAAATGTTACCAAAAGGATGTTTTGTGCAGCTTTTTTTTTCTTCCCTTGTTCAAAGAATTGTTTTTGTAGTTTGTCTCCCTCAGATCAAATTATCATATTTCCTCCACTTCTTACCTGGAGTGTTACAGTATCAGAGGTTTAAAAGGTCTCCTCAAAATTAGTTCTGGCCTGAGTCTAACAGGAAAATAATAATAAGCTTTTAAGATGTTTCAAGGAAACCTTGAAGAGATTTGTCCACTTGTATTTGAACCCCTAGGGGTTACAAGCTAGCTGCAGATCTGATAAAGAGCTCATTGTAAAATAAGCTCTAATAAAATAGGCTTATCCCAGCAGCTAGAAAATCTCAAAGTAAAAACAAAGTTTGAAAGACCTGTTTTCTTCAAATAAATATATATATGTAATTTAACATTTAACTGGAACTTCTATGAGAAGTACATGATAGCAATGGTTCTAAAGTCTACATTTTTCAGAAGCTATTTTCTGAAGAAAATATTTCAATGTATCATTTTTATATAGCCAGAGTGTGTTATGTCTCGTTATGGCAGAATGGAGCTTTGTTTTCATACATTTTTAAAAGAGCTTATAGTAAACATAAAGAAGGTACAATAATATTTGTATTGGCCCTCTAAATCAAAACAAGGTCCATAAAATTAACTCAGTTCTCTGCCGTCTTTAAATCTCCTCCAGCCTCTGAGCTATAGCATCACGGCAGATAAATGTGGGTGTCAAGCCACTTGAACAATTCCAAGTGAGCAATTTATTTCAGTTAGCTTAGATCTTCTGAACTAAACAACTGCAAACACTGTATTCCACCATGGGTTGATTTGGCCAAGCAAACATGTATGCTGTAATCTCTAAGAGGGCTTAGTTTATTCCTTGTAGGAATAAAATCACAAACCCTGAGACCAAAATTCCCTCTACTACATTAATACGGATCAAAACCAAGAAGGTCAAGATTTTAGTCTTTAATCTCCCAGTAAAGCAGGCTAGTAGCTCAAGGAAAAGCTTTCCCTCTGGCTCAAGCTAATGACTTTTAGAAATGATGAAACTAGCAGCAAGAAAGAGACTGTGAGGAAAGGGACACAAATGCTATTTTGAATCATGATGAAGTATGATTGGGAAACATCTACTCACACAGAAATATGGTTGGCTACAGACCTTGCTGTTTCCATGATGTAAGACAACCCTCATTTCCTCACCCAAGAGAACACAGCAAGGACAATAAATGCATTTATACTTCAGACCACTAATGTACAGTAATTTCCCAGTTGCCATGGTGAGGAACAGATGACCTAAGCAGATGAACAAGCGATGTCAGGCAACAACTCCCAAGTTAAAAAGTTGAAAATTGCTAAAACGATGCTAATGGCATCAGGAATGTTTGTGTTCCAGTATTCATCATTAAAACTAGAACAATTTCATAGGAAATCCTGATAGCCTTCACTATTTTTGTAATTT
>VZTQ01013002.1:2243-32930 GCA_013400755.1 Pelecanoides urinatrix | reverse complement strand
CCCAAACCATTCTATGATTCCTAAAGTCTTCCTAACTTTGTCATGTGTTAGAAAAATGCCTTAACAGCAGTTATGTGGTATATCACATAATTACATTAATTTCCCAAATACATTAAAGGCAAGCTAAGTATTCCAAATATTAATACACAGGCTATCCTGTTCTTTTTCTCTTTTAAGAAATTTGGAAGTATCCGAGCAGATTTAATTGAACAGATGAGATTCAAACAAAGACTGAAAGTTATCCAAACCCTTGAAGATACTACAAAGCGCAATGTGGTAAGTACTGAAATAATGTTCTTTGCAAAGATTAAGGTCAGTCAGTTTCTGAAATTTAAATTAGCTTTTCAGTGAGACATGGATTTCAAATCCGTAACTGTTAATGTTATGTTTCAAAAGGTACGAACTATTGTGACAGAGACTTCTTTTACTATCGATGAACTGGAGGAACTGTATGCCCTTTTCAAGGTAAAGCTAAGTGAACATAAGATCATGTGCCTGCAGTAAATGCAAACATTTATTTTTGGTATGGGACTGTGTCTTTTCTAAAGACCAGGTTGAGTCTGTGAGTTACTTACTATCAGGTATCTTAATACAAATCTGAATTTGCTGTATTATTGAATATACAAAAAAAAAACCCAACCAGTTTTTAAAAGCTCAGGAAATAAGTAATTCAGGAAATGATTTGTCTATGGAAAAAAGGAATATACTGATGAAAACTATTATAATGAAAAAGTGAATAGATAGAGGCTTTTGATCAATCTTTACAAATTTATGTATGTCTCTCTGTACCTGACCCAGGTTTTGGAATTTAGCACAGGAGTACCTTTATTGTATTAGAATCATAGAATCACTAAGATTGGAAAAGACCTCTAAGCTCATCGAGTCCAACCGTCAACCCAACACCCCCATGCCCACTAAACCATGTCCCTAAGCACCTCATCTACACATCTTTTAAATTCCTCCAGGGATGGGGACTCCACCACTTCCCTGGGCAGCCTGTTCCAAGGCCTGACCACTCTTTCAGTAAAGAAAGAGTGGTCTCAGACAGTTAATACTTCCATATCAAAACAGCTGATTTTTGCCATTGTTAATGCTTTAATATATACTGTATTACATGGGAATTTAGTGTCACAAAGTGATGTGTCTTTGTAAGTTGATTGTACAGCAATACCATTAGATCCACATATTTAAAGGTGAGCAGTTAAAATGCTTTAGCTTCACCTTCACACACAGTGCCTTAAAACGAGATACTTTCTTTCTCTGCTTTGGTATAACAGAGATTTTTTTTTGATATACCATGAAGAATTTATTTCCTTTCAATTTCCCATCTGTAGTGTCTGGTCTTACAGTTGTCCAAATCCTGCAGTGCCTTCTTTCAGTCTTCCATGGAATCAGTGAGACCAAGTCAGACAGTACATCCCAGTTGATCCTGTGCAGTGCTAGGATCTCTTTCTCTAAGCTTCTGAATCATTTTGAATTAGATTCCACCGAAATCAGCTCCAGAACATTCACTGACTTCAGTAAGACTGAAAGAATAAGACTTTATACAGTGGTTTTGAGACTATACGGTTCAACAAAAAATATTTTAAATAAACTATTTTCATATTCTGTGAAATCAAAGATTTTATGAGAGTCCCCTTTCTGATTTGAATGTGTGGTGACTAAGTACAACAAGCCTGTGTATATATGCAAGTCACAGCTGCTTACTGCTCTGTTCAAAACAGGTATTTCACATTTCATCTGCCTGGGAGGCAGAAAAAGTTTTGCTTTATCTTTTTTTGTAGAGGGATGTCTTTTTGTGCTGGTTAGAGGAGAAACCTCTTGCAGAAGTGCAAGGGCTGAGTAGATGGAAATACATTTGCTAGTCTTGTGTTGTTTTAAGAATATGTGTGTATAAGGGTTTTTTTTTTACCATTGATAGTGATGAGTTGTTTACAGAGGTGATGACAATCTCACAGCATTTGCCTTCTGTTCAGGCAGAACATCTGACTAGCTGCTACTGGGGAGGAAACAGCAATGCTATTGACCGGCATGATCCCAGCCTGCCTTATCTGGAGCAGTACCGTATTGACTTTGAGCAGTTCAAGGGGATGTTTGCTCTCCTCTTTCCTTGGGCATGTGGAACTCATTCAGATGTATTAGCTGCACGCTTATTCAGGCTTCTTGATGAAAATGGAGACTTGCTCATCAACTTCCGTGAATTCGTCTCTGGGCTAAGTAAGGAGAATTCACAGCACTCTCAAAATAATCTGACCAAAACAGTTTGTTTCTAAAGGGGATCCAGTCCTTCAGAAACACAGATGTTATATTAGCTATCAGATAATGAGTTTGATGTATGCCAATTTGCATAAATCACCTTTGTTTTAAGAGCTGTTCATGCTATTGTTCAGTACATTTTATCATGCCTGTGACAGTGGGTTCCCACTGGGGTTTAGGCTGGTCTCAGTAGGAGCATCTGCATTAACCAGTGGTGTATCACACTGGGAGAAGGACCATACATGAACTACACGTCTATTAGGGTCTGAGGATTTCCCTGACCGCTAACTCTCAACACGAAAATGACCTGCAACTTGTGTGGTTAATGGTGTGATTACTTAATCAACGAGTTTCCTTTGGGAAAGTATGTTCTTCCGTAGTGTTTCTCTCAGTGACACTGCATTTTGTTATCTGCTCCTTAAACTTTCCCTGAAAGTTGAGAATTTATACCTTTTGTCAGTGCTACCAGCTCTGGGAGGGGGAGAGAGGCAGCAGTTGCTCCCTTGGTTGTTCAGGAAGACTTTTGAGAAATTTATGTGCACGTGTAAGGGGCAGGGGAAGGATAGAGTGAGGATGCTAGTTTTGTTTGCCCCTGGATCAAAGTGCTTCTCTTTAAGTCTGCTGACACCCTACATACATGTGTCCCTGTGTGAGGGGAAGGTATCACACCTCACAGTATATGCAGCGAGAGGTACTACCTATATTACTTCTGAAATCAATAACCAAGACTGCAGACTAAGAGAGAGAGCAGGATGGAAGCCACCTAAGAAGGAGGAAGTGGAGGTGCAGGTCAGATAGGAAGGCTGAATGTCATTAATGGAGATTATGGCCCATGCAAGTCTTGAAGAAGCAAGATTTCAAGTCAATATCGCCACAAAGGGAATGTGCAAGCCCCAGGATTAACATGAAGAAGCAAAGATGAGGCAGGAGCTGGCCACCCCTTTTTTGAATGTAGCAGGAATTATTCCCTGTAAGTGACCAACATCTCATCATCTATCATGTGGTATTTCATGGCAACCTGATGTTTCCTCCAGCTTTACACTTTGATCCGTTTTGAGAGAGAAAAGGTTTCCCAATCTGGCTTTCAGCAACTTTTTGTAACAGTATTTTTAAGCATTAGGGCTCCAAATGCAGCCTTCCATTAAAACCTGTGTACAACAATGGTAACGCCTGTTCTCTCGCAGGTGCAAAATAGCTATGTGACAGTAAAACTGATTGCACACCTCCCCTTCACACCACCCAAAAAACCAGTGCTTACTACGATGCAGTTCTGAATTGTATTTGAGGGACTGTTTGCCGGGTAATACTTAATGGCCTTTTGAGTCATGACTGATGGTTTAACTACTCTTGCTGCTTACAGGATGCTGTTAATAAGAATCAACCAGTTATTGGTTGAGACAGCATTTTTTAGAACCAATAATGAATATTAAGAACAAGGAACAGTGTTGAGCACTGTGAACAGAAATGAATGTAAAATGCACAAATGTGGCTATAAGCCAACGCGACTGAACTAAAATCTTCAATGGGCTAAACAATCAAAACTGCTCATTTGGCAAAACCACATTTTTTCAGAAACTAAGCCCAATGTGGCATAGCTTGAAAACTTTTCTTTTTTTTAAAAAGTCAACCCCCCCCAACCCCTTTTTCGTTTAAGAAGCACATGAATGGTAGCAAGGACAACACAGTCAACAAAAACAACATCGGATTTGTCCTAGGGCATATTTCACCATGCCCTAGAACTCTTACAAATTCCACAAACATCAGCCGCTTCAGTCTGCCTCACCAATCCAACATGCCTTCGCTAGGATTATCTCCTGAATGAGGAATATCTTCTGTTGGAGCAAGACGCATCTGCTCAACAGGGGATTGTTGTCTTTTCCTTGTGGCTGTCCCGAAAGGCATAGTCAGAGGATGGGCATTCTGGAGGTGACCTGTGGGCACTGTCCTCTCTCTTCCTGGTTATTCAAGTCTATCCTTCCTCAAGGAAGCGTCCTATTCAAGTACTTCCTAGGCATGGCCCATCTCAGAGGGTGCTTGTTGATGGCTGAAGCAGCCATGGCACCTGAAGCATTTCCGTTTCACAACACTCTTTCAATGGCCTTATTTCATGTAGCCATAAGGATTTGTTCCCTCGAGGCCTCTCTTTGATGCCACTGACTCCTTCTGTGAGCTCCATGAAGAGGAGGTAAAAAGGGGTGCTGTGTGGCCCAGCATGGGCTCATGGCCTTTCTTCTGTGTCAGCATGAAATCCTTGGGATATGAGAGCATTGTAATTGCATCTGGGAATCTCAATTTCCTTTTCATAGCCCCTGCAGCAAATAGCTCAAGAACCTCCTACTTCAGGTGCAAAGATGGAACAACTTGACATATTCTTCTGTACATTTACTCTGTGTCATGTTACTGCAAGTTCAAATAAAGGAGTGATCTTGATTAGTGTACTCTAGGAGTTGTGCTGCTCAGAAGGGGTTGTCAACCTTGGTTATGAGCTGTTTGGGGTATTCACTTGTGAAGAAGCTCACCTGCACCCCCATATCACACTGGATTATAGCATGTCAGTTGTTGACTTGGAATCCCTGTAAGCTAGAGAGATTTCCACATAGACTCAATGTGGCCCCCTGCCTCCCATCATGTTTTTGCAATACTCCCTTCTCAGAGCATGCAGCTCTTCCACCTCTCCAGTGACGGCTGGTGACTGCAGCATTCACCACAGCCTTGTGCAAAAGTCGGCACTGTGAAAACTGTCTCTCAAGGAGAACCTGAATGTATATGTTTTTTTCTGAAAACAGCTTTTCTCCAAGCACAGGTTGCAGGAGGGTGTTCAGAAAGCAGTGTTAACCTCACCGCTCCTCCAATCCTTTCAGGGAACTAAATGCTGTACAAACACTCTGCACCCCTCCACCTGTGTTCAAGAGTGGGGCAACTGAAGCCAGCACTTTTATGTTGCTACTAAGTTTTATATTAACAAAGTTCTAACCAGTTTAATTACTTTGTTAATGGCCTCAAAGAAGACGGGGCGGGGGGGGGGGGGAACTGTGCACATATGACATTATGCCCAGAAAAGACGTGACACCTGCATAGTGTTGATAGAAGGAGAACAGTCAGAAAGGCGGCTCAGTGAAGGTTGTTCCTAGTCATGAAAAAGCCATGAAAAAGGATGTGGTGGTCAAGCCCTGAGAGGGGTAAGAGCAGGTGGCTGTGAGGACATTGGTTGCAGTGTGAAGGTGACAGCTTTCACTGTTGCTGTTTCAGGTAGAAAGATTCAAAGGGTGTAGTCATGCTCTCTTCCAAGCACAGTTTCTTCTCTTACCACAGAATACATTTAAAACTCTGGATAAAAACTGGCAATGCATCATCTGACACTCATACTGCAAAAAGACTTGTTGGAAGTTGCTGAAGGTTTTAAGACTTGTGGCTCCAGAGTGCCAGGAAGGAATTATTTCTGGGTGGGACAAAGAGTGGTCTTAACCACCTCCCCATTGCTGTTCACAGGCCCTCAGCGGGGTCATCTGCTTTGCTGTTCAGGGATGCAGGGGCCATGCAGGAGGCCACTGAATTCTCTGAGCTCTCCTATGAAATTATCCCTGTACCGCAGCATGCAGGTCAAAATGGTGGCCTGAGCTGAGGTATCCACCCATAAAAAGGTCTTCCCTAACTCTCCATAATAGGGGCATATCTACCAGAGGTCCGTTTCCCTTCTGTTGTCTTTATGAATGTAGCCTAACTTTTTTTATTGTTTAATACACTATCAGTCCTCAGATGTTGGGTAGCCCACTGCAGCTAACTGGCAGGCAGTTCCTGCAAATTGCCAATAGGGTGTTCTTCCCTTGTAAAACTTTCTGACCTCTCCCGGGAGAGACCCAGAGGGTTGTCTTTGAGAGAGTCCAGATAACATACTTGGTAGACTTGTGCAACATTGCGTTGTCTTCATTCACATACATTTTGAGGGGAAAAAGGGCCTGGCATTAGGAAGCACACACAGATTCATCTCAGGGAAAAAGCAAAAAGCAGTAGCAGCTGAGCTTTTTCACTTCTCTTCACATCTGGGGACAGGGAGAGGGACAAGATATCCTGTGCCCTGAACCAGATATCCTGTGCCCTGAATCCTATTTTGGTGAATGTATCCGTAGCTGTTGCCGGCGGACACAGAACTGCAGCCCATTTTGTGCTTTGGTTATTTCATGTCACCTTTAGCAGTGGGGCCCTTCACATGGTACCTGGGTGCATAACCCAAGACATGATTTCACCAGAAGAGAAAGCATTATCTGCACCATGTGGTACACCAGATAAGAACATAAGGAGGTTTTGTGCTTAAAAAGGACCAAGTTGAAAGCAAAATGGCTAATGTAGACGTACTCAATTCTTTGGCCTCGCATCTGTATTTATTGTAGTCTTAAGCTTTACAGTAGACTGTGATTGTTAGTATGTGCCAAACCACTCTTTGTAATTTGCATAGCAGAGGTAAGTTGACACGGTAAAGGTAAGGCAAGGTAAAATAAATCTCTGCATAACCTAATTAATGAAGGTTAATTAATTTGTTTATGAATTACCTGTCATAACAAGTAAGATTTATCAAGAAGTCTGATTGTTGGTTATTTCAGTACTTTAAAATTAACTAATATTCTTTTAATTAATTGGAAGGAGGGACTACAATAGGCTGCTTAGTTTTCATACAGCTAATTGTAGTGCAGGCCAGAAAGGAATAGGGGTTGAGGTGGATAAATCACTAGAAAGTGTTGCCTGAACATGAGTTTAGCCCATGGCTAAGATGTGATAAATGCTGTTTACTTGAATTTCTCTCTCTTTTTTTGGTAAATATCTTATTGTTCTAAGTCATATGATGTTATTATTGGATCCTCAGATCAGAAAGTTTGAAGTCCACACAAAAAGGTCGTCTTAACTTTCAGCTGGAGGCCTTTCTGGGTGGTAATGTGATGATCATAGATTATTTCTGAGCATTTAAAATAGCCATTTAATGAAGGACCTAAGACTGAAGTACAAAATTTAGGGGAAGCGGTCTGTGTTCTCTTGCTATTTCTACTGCAGAACGTATGATCCTAGAAGTCAAGTGACTGCCTTATGACCTCAGGCTGTAAAGGGAGTACAGTGCTTCCCAGAGTGAATGTAGCAGCTTCTAAAACAAAATATTGTAGCAATAATAAACAGAATGGGATTGAATGCTGAGTATTAACATACTGTATATAATGCTGTTTAGGTGCAGCATGCCATGGAGATCTTACAGAGAAGCTGAAGCTACTGTATAAAATGCATGTTTTGCCTGGTAAGTAAATGATGTTAAAACAGCTGTCATCTTGTTGAGAACAGAAATTTGGAGCAGAGTTGTTTATGACTAGCTTTCCCAAAATTAATTTGTGGGAATTATTGTAGCTGTTTATGCAGGAGTGAAATAAGAGAGCTTCTACCATAACCAGACGTGGATTTGGAAAGTCTGAAAGCACCCATGCAGCCCACTATTGCTCCGGCCACAAACAGGCCATTTATATGTGTTTGTTGCCTGTTTAACTGGGCTTGGTGACTTCCCCCATGCATAACAAAGACAGTGTTCTTCAGCATTTGTTACTATAATGCACTTTATTTGACAGTGAAGCTAGGTTAACAAGTTCCTGCATGTCCTGGCTACTCGTTTCTGTCCCCAGGCTTTCTTCTTGGTTTCCCCTCGGGGCTGATACAACTGTTTGCAGAGAGAAGCTCCAGCTCATTTCGTAGATGTGTTTTCAAGGGAGCTGTACAAACTGTTGGACTCAGCTAAGTGAGAAAGGCAGTTTAGGGTGGAGAGGGGATGGAAACATCTCAAAACAGTCCTCACTGAATCTGTGATTTAAGTATGTTGCAACTGTTTGGGTAGTTTAATTCTTGTGCACTTTTACATCCTCTGGTAAAGATATCTAAAAGCTTTGAGAGGACATTCACCTTCATGTGCTTTGAACATGTGTCCCTGATTGCTCCCAGCTGGCTTTGCTGGAGGTAGGCTTGAGTGATTCACTAATTTAACTGGGGAAAAAAAAAAATACAATTTTATTGAACTATAACAGAGGAGATCCATTTTTAAGAATGCAGCGTCTGGTATTCGGGGACTGGTAAGCTCATACCAAATCATGACAGACTGTTTCCAGTTAGGAAAGGGTTCATCCTCTGTTTAGGACACGCTTAGGACACGCTGAGCTGCACAGAAGAAAGTAATGAAAGTAAACATGGGAAGATGGGCAAGTCAGCCTCTGAAGGCAAACAGCTACCTCTTAGTCAGACAGTGTTGGATATCAAGGAGGATACAGGTCCATCTGTATGTGAGCTGAGAAGAGGCGATTCCTAACCCATCACATCCTCACACTTTTACTTCTAGAAACTGACATTCTAAATGAATGGCAATATGTCTTAGTTTTTAATTAAAGGGTGGAATTTTTAATGAAAGAATTTTATAATATTGCTTAGATCCATCCCCTGAGCAAGAAGAGCCAGACTCTGCTTTTGAAGCTACCCAGTACTTTTTTGAAGACATCACACCCGAATGTACACACGGTAGGCATCTTTTGTCGCGGGCATGAAAAGATGAGGTAATGCATTTCAAACAACATGTCTTTTAGGAAGCTACATTTTTGTTGGATTAAATTTTGTAAGTGAAGTATTCTCTGCAGAAAGAAGTATGTAGTCCTTGTATATATTTTGATATCCTGAGAGGTGCAGGCGTATGTACACTAAGAACTCCCCTGGACTGTGCATTGCAGAAGTACTCTCAGAATGGTGTCATCAGTGTGTTGCAATAGAAGTGATTTTGTGATAAGTGCAGCATATATGGTTTGATGGAGAATGAGAATGAATATATTGGCTTTCAAGAAATATTTGGATCAGAACTTAAAATATTGTAAAAAACTGAAGCCAAAAGGTATTTCAAAATGTAGTTCAGCAGTTTGAAATCTTTTTGTGCCCTAATGAGAACCTGGGTCTCACCACTGTCGTCTTGAATGGCATTCTCTTTCTTGAGATATTTGATGTTAAGTTTCTCTCTGATTCAAGAAAAATATCGCCCATCCTTCAGATAGCAGGGGGAAAGAAGGTTGTTTGAAAATACAGATAAGAATTAATAGACTAGAGGTGGCAATTTTAAGTCCTCATAGACAAAAGAAGATGCACTAATATAATCACCAAACATATATCATGCTAGAAGCCTACCTCCAGCAAGTTTTGTACTACACAAACAAAATTTGAGATGGTCCCTGTCTTAGTATTTACATTATTAATTATATGGAATTTGCCAGCAGATTTAAGAATAAGCAAAAATCATAATTTAGTCCTACCGTTTTTACTCTGCATTTTCTGCAGTGTAAACATTTTCTTTATTTTGCACTGTACACATGAAAAGTATGTATGTATCTAAAACCACACTGATCTCTCTCTCCCCACACCCCTCCACTTCCTAGTTGTTGGCCTAGACAGCAGGAACAAACAAGGAGTAGATGATGGGTTTGTTACAGTGAGTCTGAAAACAGACAAAGGTATGCATGGTGTCTCAGTTTGAATTACATCTTTCATTTCGTGTAAAGATGCTCCTTTGAAAATGGAAAAAAAAGTACTAATTTAAGGTTTCTTCATGGACTTTTCCTGCATCTCTGGGTAATTTGTTGACAATAGGCAAGAAGAGCTCACAAGAGAATCGAAATTATCTGAGAATGTGGAGCCAAGAGAATAAATCCAAAGCAAAAAACACTAAGGACTTGCCCAAACTGAATCAGGTACTTCTGCTGACACTTTCTTATTTTTCATTAACTTTAAACTTTCTTCACATACTTATAAATATTTAATACATTAACACTGAATAAATGTTTTATTTTGAGGCAGATACCTTTTTTACCAGAGCAGCAGTCAGCTGATACAGAAGTTAGTTGTTTTCAACATACTGTAACTGGCATTCAGCTCCCAGAACATCCTAAAAATGAGCTACATACATATAGGAATGATAACATATTCTTTTGATCTCTGGACAAAGGGTGATATGACACTGAGTATTACCAGCTAGCTCATAATGTCCTTTACACATTACCTGAAAGAAGCATTTTATGTTTTGTAATTTATACTGTCAGTCTCATTCCCCTTAGATCCTTAGCTGCTAAGGAGGAGGAGACCCATTGGGACAGCTGTTTCCTCCAGAGCATGTAGGGAAGGTTTACTCCCTGTAGAACAATGCTTCTTACTTAAGGTAGCCCTAAGCAAATCTCCTTCCTATTTAATTCGTGATTTTTGAATTCCAAAAGGCTCGCATCCAACCAAGTTACCACTGTCAATTAAAAGAGTGCCACAGGTCTCTTATTTCATTTTTCATTATTTCTTATTAGTTTTATCAGACCCCTAGTTATACTTAGCATCATTCCTGCGAGAAAACGCACCAAAATGAATGCTAAGTGTCTCACTGCTCACCCCTCTGTTGCCCTCCTGTGGCTGCAGAGAAATAAATTTGTCATATGTTGGAAGAAACATCCGACAGTTTTTTCTAAATAGCTTTAAGAGAGGCAACACATCTGGCTGCCAAGTCATAGAAAATGCTTTCTAGACTGCACCTAGATTATTTCCAATTTCAGTTTAATCACATAAACTATTGTGTTATACCTCCACTCCAGACTTTTTAGGCTGATTTAGTATATCTCAGTCTGATTTGTTTCCTGTTCTCTCATTAATGTTTCCACCCTCTGTGTTTAGGGACAGTTCATTGAACTGTGTAAGACAATGTACAATATGTTCAGTGAAGACCCCAATGAACAAGACCTGTACCACGCTACCGCTGCTGTGACAAGCTTGCTTTTGGAGATAGGTGAGGTTGGTAAGCTCTTCAGTGTGCAGCCCACAAAAGAGACAGACAGCAGCAGTAACAATTGCAGCAAAACTATTCAGAGCGAGCTGTTTCAGAAGAAAGAGCACCTGCCGTACCCCCTTGAGCAGCACAAGCCATTCCAAAGCAGCCTCGTCGCCAACGATGAGGAGGGCGTTTGCACCGACAGCGCCCTGGGCATGCAGATGGAAGACATCAAGCTCGAAGACTCTTCTCCCAGGGACAACGGAGCCTGTTCTGCCATGCTCATTTCCGACGATGATACAAAAGATGATAGCTCCATGTCCTCCTACTCAGTACTGAGCGCAGGTTCGCATGAAGAAGAAAAGCTGCACTGCGAGGACATCGGTGAAGACACCGTTTTGGTACGGAGCAACCACACCACTTCTCTTCGTAGAAGCACTAGCATTGACAGAGACTGGGCCATTACCTTTGAACAATTTTTAGCCTCCCTTTTGACTGAGCCAGCGCTGGTTAGGTACTTTGACAAGCCTGTGTCCATGATGGCTAGGATTACTAATGCTAAAAACGTGAGGATGATGGGTAAACCAATAACCTCGGCCAGTGACTATGAAATCTCTACTATGTCGGGATAAAAGGCAGTTGGGTTTTTTATTTATTTTTTTTATTCTGTATTTATTAGTACCTGGCACAGGCCCTGGTATTTTCAAAACATGATTGTTTTCACTAATGTGAAAATGTTGGGGTGCAAACTTAACTATCTTGAAGTATAGTCACTCTTTCTGTGGGAAATGTTACACAAATGCAAATTTTATTCGAAATACAGAAAAAAAATAACAATTGTCTGTGAAGTGTGTGTATTATTAACCTTGCTGTCAATATAAAATGGTAAAGATTAGTTCTTAATTTCTAAATGTAAACTTAATGCTGATATTTATGTGCATTTTTAAAATAGACATATATAGAGAGCTGATTCTTGGGAAAGAATGAACAAAACAGGATGTACCTAAAATTTAAAGGGACACTGTCAACCTGAATAGGACCTCAGGTGAAATTAAGTTCCAGGCAACATCCCTGAAGGATAATTCTATTTCATATAACTTTTTTTTTCCGAACAGGATAATGGGGTTTAACGTATGCTTCAATTTTATTTTTTTGAATATATGAAAGATCGTTTCAGTGACACCTGCCTGGCTCCTAACTTCCTCTGCTTGAGGAAGGTACGCTCAAATAAAAGCGAGAAGTCCATCCCAAGCCTAGCTGGCACATCAGGCAAATGTGGTTAAATGTGATGATTTCTGCTCCGACAGAAGGCAGAGCCCGTTTGCCTTTCCCTGGGTTCAGTGGCCGCTGGCTGCACCAAACACAGCAGAGGGAAAGCCCTTTCCTGGCCGCGGCCACCAAGGGAAGATCTCCAGCATGACGCTGCCTGGAGCTGTATTCCTAACCAGTGGAGTTGGAAGCTTTGCTGATGTGCTCCAAAGACAGCGTATGCAGGTCCCAGAACAGATTGGTGGAGTGTCTTTTTAAAAATTGAAAGCTGTTTTTAAAAGTTAAAAAAAAAAATTATATATATATACTTCTAAGGCTGGATCTACAGCATATATAGCTTAGCTCTTAAAACTAACCTTTACCACCAACCTATTATATCCTTGTTAGATTAAGAAAATAAAAACCTGTATTGCATAAGTCTTCATTTACACCAGTGTAAAGTAGCAGTAATGAAAAAAATCTGCAAGATAATGTAACTGAATGTTTAAGTCTTACTGAGAACACTGTCACTTTATATGAAATGAATAGTATCCTGTATCAACTTACTGAATAATATGTTAAAATGAAAACGGGAGCACCTGCACTTTGAATCCTTGCTTCTTTTATACAGATATTCAGGATTTTTTTTTAAATTTTGTTAGCTGTTTTTTAATTCATATTTGTTCATTTCAGGATCATGCCTACATGCCTAATCTTTATTTGCTGTTTTGAGAATATTTTCTGTAGAATACTGTTGATTTTTTTTTATACTCCTGTATATTGCATCCATGTAACTTGCAGATTTTTTAGCAGAAGGTATGTTTAATTCTTTTGTTTTAAAAGAATGCTTTTAAACTGTCAGATGAAGTGGTTTTTAACCACAAATAGGTAATGTGAACAAATAAAGTACACTCTGCACAGATTTGATTTTTAACTATTAAAGTCATGCTAGAGGGAAAAGTAGGTGATTGTGTTTTATTACACAGACAAATGACTTTGTATATTCAACATCAGGCTTCAGAACAAAAACATTTGTTGTTTCCATGCCTGGTTTTGTTTAACACTTGAATGTGTTTCATTCCATCTGCAACAAGCAACCCGTGCAAGCTTCTCTCACACTACCAAATTTCATTAAACAGTTTTCCCTGCTATGCTCACAGTGGTGACAACAGCTGTTACTGCTTTTTAAGACCCCCAGGTATTTTATGACCCATCTATGCTTTGCTATAGCTCACTAGGCATGCTTTTAAGGCTTTAAATATTAGAATGTTTTTTACAGGGTACTGGTCAGCTGAGATGTCAACCTCAAAACCATGGCAGTGACAGAACAGACAGGGATGTGCTCTATTCATTGAATTATATTTTTTAAACCATCTATTTGTGTGTATATAAAATTAATTTGCAAAACACGGCTGTTGATTTCTGAGCACTGCTCATATGTCCCTTAATCAGTATACTGTTGATTTTTTTTTTCCTTTTGTTGGGAGTAGAGTTCTCTCCTTTATAATTTAGCCATATGTATATGTATACATATAACAGTATGAAAAAGCAATATAGTCTTTCTGCATATAAGACTATGCAGATTGGTTTACATGTGTATCAAATAAATAATGATATTCATTTGAAGCCGTAATCAGCATTTTGAAGAATATGACTTTAACTTAAGATGCCAAGGCCAGAGCAGGGTACTTTATTGTAATGCCTGGCAGCTGAATAAGTTATCACAGAAGTCTCAGCACTAAAGGGTAACATCCTCAAGTGGACTGTTGACCTTGTTAAGTTTGCAGATTCTTAAAATATTTTTCTTTTAGGTGTCTGTCATGGTAAAGTGAAGTTAAGCCTATCAGCAATCTTCCACACACCCCTAGAGATGCACAGACCACAGTTGAAAAATATTTCTTTATCTTAAAAGGGCTTACCAGCTTTGCTCCACACCCCACCCACAGGGCTGGGGGTACAACGTTTCATGAAAATTGTTTTACCATTACAACTCCTGTAACGAGAAGAGGCATCCACAAGTGGATCTCTGGTGTAACAGGAGCCATTTTACAAGGCAACTTCTTTTTGTTTTGCTCCCGTAGCCTTCCTTGCCTTCCTGATCATGCTCCTAAATGTAAGCCAGGTCATCTTTAAGAATGGCTTTGCTATAGGCAGCAGCTGGGTGAGCTGATTTTCTCCAGGTTTTTTTGGGTGAGGCTGCTCACCTGATTAGGGACACACCAAAGGGCCACCTGGCAGTTGCCTATTTGATGACAAGATCTGCTGTGACCTGTTCTTTAGTAGCTGGGTGGGAGTTGATGAGAAGAAAGCTACAGAAGAGTTCAACTAACCAGCATACAGTGATATGAAACCTTCAAGAAAACGTGAGTGAATATTTTTCAAATCTTACCTGTATGTGTAGGCATGCTACATAAGCAAGTCGGTATGGCTTTACAAGTGCCTGTATCTTGTGCTTTGTATGCTTTGAGATAGCGTCTCTTTAATCTGTGAACTGTAGAGTTTGGTTAGGGCTGTTAGTCTCACAGCTGGGGGCGGGGGGGGGAAAACCAAACCCACTTTTTTCTCTTCCGGGCTGAAATCTGTGAGTGGACACTGACGTGCAGCTTTTCTAGCTTGGTAGGAGCCTGGTACCTACCAAGCCCAGGCAACAGGGTGCTGCCTGCCCAGAGACAGGCAGCAGATCATGGAGGAGTGGGAGGTTAGTTTATAGAGCTTTCTCTACTTTAAAAAAAAAAAATAGCCATGAAGAAACATTCTTCTCTTAAGTTTTCTTCCAATTTGTCTTCCAGTTTATTCAGGTGCTGATAGCATATGAAAGTTCAATGGTACTTATTTCCTTCATTGTAGCATCTTACAGCTCCTGAATTCTGGGCGTTAGAGCCGAGTGTTGTGTTTGAGACTTGTAAAGGTTTGTGTTCCACGAGTTTTGGGCACGCAGACAGAAAGCTTGTTATGTGTTGTATTAAACCTACTGAAAATCTGACATCACAACTGTTCTAAAGAGAAAAGCACCTTCAGGATTCTCACACAGTGACACTGGAGCTTCTGTTATAGTAGGTCTTGTATCTCAGGTGTTGTGTCATATTAAGATGGCAGAGGCTTGTATGTGATGTGGTACCTAAGGGGGCTGTGGGGGAGAAAGGGAATAGCCTTAAAGCAGTTGGTCAAGCAAAGAGATGGTGCTTTTGCTTGGAAAGCTGTGCAGCCGGGTCTGGTTCCTCAGCTGGGTACTCTCCAAGCATCTGGATCCCTTCTGTCACAGGATCTTCGTTACTAACCTTTAATCTTGCAGTAGCATTTTGAAACTGTGGTAATTGGGTCTCTTGACAGTAGATACGATACAGAAACCACCAAGAAACTGTTGGGAAGAGTTTGAATTCCATCAGGATACTTAGAGCAGCAAAACAAAGCTGGTGCACAAGCACTGTGAGCCTCCAACTGCCTACATGGAAAAGCAGTAGGTCAGAGGAGGCACCGGCGGCTGCAGCAGCGTATTACAGGCAGGGAGCACGGCCCAGCGAGTCCCCACCAGTCTGGGTTGTGTGCACATTGATGAGTTCCAGTGCTGTTACTCTCCAAACTTCTGGCATCCCTGTGAGTGACTTAACCAGAATCTCGTCTGTTCCCGTTCTTGGTAATTCAGCCATAATGTAGAAGGTGCCTTTTGTCAGAAATGAAATATTAACTGTGAAAAATACTTGATGCTGTTGTATCCGTTTTTGTAAGACAAATGGACTAGTCGGGCTTGGACTAAAACATCTGGAAGCCAGGAGAAGAGACTGAGGACCGGCGTACGGGTCGGTAGGTTAGCTCAGCCTGTGGAGGAGCGTGCCTCAGTGTCCTGGCCTTTTGCTTAGCTAGAGCAGGAGGTTCCAGCGTCCAGGGCCTCCCTTCGGGCCCTGGCATCAACACCTCATGCTGTGGGAGGCGGCTGGCCCGTGACTAGAGCTCACCGGTTTAGGTACAGGCCGAGGCGTAACGTTATAGCAAGAATGGAAGTGAAGCAGTCACGTGTATTACTAAGCCTTATCCTCTGGTTGGAAGAAAACATTTCTTTTATGCTATTTCTGTTTTTTTTCCACTAGAAGATAGTCTTGAGTCAAATGTTACATACTTCAAGCAGCAATTGTGACTTCTAATGCTCATTTAAAATGTTGATTTATTCACTAGTGAAAATATATATTAGGCTGACAGTAAATAATTAGAACAAAACTGCGGCAGTGAACATTACATTGGAATAAGGCTAACAATGGGAATGTGTGATAGGTGCTGGTATCAGCAGCGTCGTTGTGTAAGAGTGTTTCAGTGCTGGGAACACAAGGGATGAAATGCAGGAAGCTAGTCTTAACGGCAGTGCAAGGTGCTCTCAAGTGGTGGCAGGTAACGTCTCAGAGCATGTCGCATCAGAAGAGAATTTAACTCTGGTTCTCCTTTTTCGGTACTCAGTATCTCCATTTAAATTTGCTGAATAGCTGCTTCCTCATCCTGTTTTCTAAACTAACTGGTATTTGTATAACTGACCAACTTGACATCTGGGGTTCGGAGGAGTGGGATGTTTCTGTAGTGCAGGGCCTGTTCTATGCTTCTGGAGAAATAAAATTGCTAGAGGTGAGATGTTGGAGTTCTCATGTAGTGCCACTTCGGTACGTTAACAGAAGCATTTGGTCTCCAAAATTCACAAGTAGAAACAAAGGCTACCTGAGAAATGCAAATGAAACTGAAAAAACGAGTAAATTGTTTAACATTGCTTGTATGGAAAGGAAGGCATGGTGGAACATACAGAGGTCAAAACATTTTCTTGATTTAAAAGAAAAGAAAAAAAAAAAGGACATGAAAACAAATCAGGGTTTCTCTTTCTTTCTCCAGAAAAGTTCTCTAGAGTTCTTCTCCAACTCTCAGTTTTGTTCCTGGAGTTTTGCTCTCCTGAACAAAAACTCTTGCACTTCGAGTTAACTACAAGAGTTAACTTCCAGGTCCTTCAAACAAAATTCATTTTCTTGATTTAAAAGAAAAGATGCATTTCGTTTGTTTTGGGGTTTGTTGGGTTTTAAAGCTTAAGACAGCTTCTTTTAAACTGAGGATTTCAGGAGCAACTGAAATAAAGCAGTAATAAATCTCTACCAGCTGCAGCAGAGTATGGCAGCCTACCTACGTAATATTCTCTTACATTCCATAATCAAAATTCTGGTCCATCACTAAAGAGAGCAACGTCGTGCTCTAGCTAAAGAAACTCAGCAAAACTAGTCTCTGCCTCCTTCCAACCCAATACACTTTTTATATATACCATGTATCAGGGAAGCGAGGTCTACTTTCTGTGGTACGGACCAAAAGAATTTGAGAAAAGGGGCCGCCACCTTTCAGGTCGGTGTAGAACAAAGTGAGACGATGGCTGGAGAAGCCCTTGACCAGCAAAGCGGGAAGCCTTCCCTCTCGCCTCGCGCTGGTGCCGTTGGTCTGTGCGTACACCGCAGCTGTGACTCCTGTTAGGAGTAACAGGTTGACGAAGGTCGGGGCAACGAGGGAGTGTTAAAGGCCATAACACACACAAATTCATCATGCGTGTCCAACTCGGACTTTCCCATTGCACAATCTCCTGTTACAGCAGATGTAAGATTTCAAGTGGACTTGCACGTAAGCATGTTTTTCTATGGTATCACACTGATCTTGAGAGTTAAGCATATTTTGTACGGATCTTGCAGTCAGATTTAAATCTTACTCCTTTCTTCTGGCGTTTAATCTTGGATGATGATTTCAAAACCAGAAAATGTATGTGAGCCAGCTAGTGTTTGTTCCAGCTGTTGTTTTTTCCAGTTCAGCTTCCATGCACACAGGTGTTCTGCTGCCCACCATTTGTGCTACAGTGCTATTAGGAAAGGCACAAACGCAAGCCCAGTACACCAACCATAGAGGCCGCGAAACAAGTTCTCAGAGCTAGAGGAAAAAACCAAACCAAAACAAATAGGATAGGATAAAGCTTTCCCTCGTATCACGGTGCACGTGCATGAACTGAGAGCACGGCTACCTGGAAATTGTTGTTTTCTAGCAGGCCGTAACACTCTAAGGTTGACAATATTTTGGAATAACTCGTTCTTTATTTGCTGCCATTGTAAACATCTCTTTCCATTACACAGACATCACAATTTACGTTATTGCTTTTATATTGTGGTAAACAGAAATTTCCATTAGTATGCAGCTATCTAAGCACAGTGTGATAAGGAGAAACTGCCCACAAGCTGTCTTGGGCTGGTTCCCCCCCGCAGTGAAAGACAATATACAGACTGGCACAAGAAACATCAGTCCAAAGATTGATCACCATTGTACTACAGCAACACGAAACAAGTATGACAGAAAGAAACAACAGGTTACATCTTTACCACGAATTCACTAGCAGTATTTTCAAGAATACTGACTGCTGAACTCCCACCTAACTAAATACAAACTTTTTCACCACAGTAATTCTTAAAACAAGGCTAACCAATATTTTTTTGTAAAATGTTTATTTAAACTAGGATGGAAAAATCTAGGAAATGGATGCCTGGGGCGTTGTGTGTGTGTGTGTGTTTAATTTTTTGTTTGCCTTTGTTTTGTTTTTCAAAGAATTAAAATCCAAAACTATTTATCTGAGGTGCTTAAATTGGCCCCTTTTCCTATTGTCCTTTAGGACAAAATGCCCTATACTTTACATTGCTGTATCAGATGACAGAACCACAACCAGTTTAAAAACATTCTCAGATTCTTCCTTCCTAAGTAGTACTGTCTTCAAATCGCTCTCCAGTCAAGTTGGTCACTTAAGAAGCAATGTGTTTGCTTACTGAAAGACTAGATTTTACTTTTGCTTGTGGTAAACTTCTACTTATCTTCAGATTAATTTGTTCATGAAGCGGCACCATGTTTCAAGAATACACTAAACAACAAAAGTGGAGGTAGTTGTTAAACAGTTGCTACAGGAACAACAACAAAAAATTTAGAGAACCACTTTGTTGTCTTCAGTTTTAGATGTTTTTTCTAAAATTACTATTGCATATAAGCTTTCACATAGCGAATGCTTTAAAGAGGCAGCAAGTTAGAAAACTAACAGTACTTGCAAATTCTAGTAAGATAATACATACCTTAAAACGTGACAGTTAATAAATAACAAGAGAATTTACCAAGGTTTTAAGACTCTTGGAATAAGCCATGAGCAACAAATTCTGATGTTAAACAAATCGATTATATCACCTTGCAGAAAGGTGGCCTACCTCCATTTTGAATCTTCCACAACCTTAGGATTGTCGCCCTACAACACAGTTAGCATAAAATACTGCTGACTAGTAAAACACTGTCCTTCCCTTCCCTAAACACAATTTTACCTTTTTCCATCTATTTTCTAGCTACCACCATAATACAATTAGCCTACCACTGGTGCAAAACAGGGACACCCAGTACTAGTCTACATACAGTGAGTGACTCCTAGACAGGACTGGGCTACTTGATCATACAAAACTACATGCAAATTCTAACTGTTTACTGGGAAGGTGTATTGGAGCCTAACATAAACATTCACCTTAATTATTACATGCAAACTAATGCATTCTCATATATCTCACTCATCTGATGATGGTTGGGTTTACTTTTTTTCTTTGTATACTGCCACAGCTTACTCCCAGCTCATGCTTTGATTTAAGGAAAAAAAAAAAAGCTAATGAAGATGCATCTCACGTCAGGCTCAACCTACATTCTACATTAAAATGTCTTAGGTGTGTGATAGGAAACCTGAAACTTGATAGTTGGGCTTTAAAAGCCTCAGCAGTAGTTAAATGTCAGTCTCCTAGTCAACAAGTTGCAGAGTGAAAGTTTCAAGGCTGGAAAGAGGAGGGTGTAGATTATTTTTGCAACTGTTGCCAAAAAAAAAAAAAAAAAGGTTGCAGACTCTAGCACAGGGGAATGTTTTGGAGAGATGGCTCAAGCAATTTTGTAACTTGCTAGCAAGCAATAGGTGAAAATAAAGAATGGGATCTCCTTTCCTGCTACTGCTAAACATATTGGAGTCACTTCTGAAATTCAAAAAGTCAGTCTCGTGTTCCTTGCAAAGGAGATCTACAAGCAATAGCAAAAATTATTAATGAAGGAAGACAAACATGACAGAAGCTGGGGCTAGAAAATAACAGACAACTAACTGCTCAGCCACTGGGAAAGAGTCCGGTTTCCACTTCCTTCCTCAGGCTTTAGGAATGTCCAGTATCTACAAGGGTCAGAAAACAGAGCTCCGCCGCAGGACCTGAATCCCAGAACACTCTCCACAGGATCTCAGCTTTTTCAGTGGTGAGAATTACAGGACCCAAGTACCTGGGAGCAGCAGAAGAGCTAGGCTTCCTGTGGTCAGTTTTGTATCTGATCTAGTCAGGTCAGCTGTTCAGTTTACAAGCCATAATACAAGCATAAATACTCTCCCTTCAAGCATCTTCACATTACTTTTTTTAGTAGAATAGCATCAACCCAACGCAGGTGAGATGAACCCTCCTCCACCCTGCACATGTTAAACTCAAGAATTGTTTAACTCTCGTCTATACCTAAGGCATCATAAAAAGAAAACAGAACTGCGTTACCTCTTACATATATACTGTCTACCCTGATCAGGAGCTTTCCCACAAATTAGAGATCACCAGTATTTAAGGGATCAAGAGCAATTGCGTGGATGCAGTGCAAGAAGTCACAAGTTGCACAATACAGACTCACAGAATTACTGAGGTGGGAAGGCACCTCTGGAGATCACCTAGTCCAACCCCCTGCCCATAGCAGGGTCACCTAAAGCAGGCTGCTTAGGAGCACGCCCAGTTGGGTTTTGATTATCTCCAGGGAGCTGTAGTATTACATATTATAATAATACATTTAATACTCATGTAGTGTAACATTGCTCATTACAGAAAGGGGTTTGTCTTTTTTTCTTCTTGTGATCATTCTTTAGGAATCTCTTCATGATTAGTCATTGACCAGCAGTTAACTAATTTACCTGAGATGATTTAAAAAAAAAAAAAAAAGGCATGAAAACTTCTATTAGCATACAAATCTTGTGCCACTGTGTGCTATTTAGGTATCTACTGAAAGAGTCTTTCCCAACTAACTCAAGCTTCTAAGGCTATGATCTGGTTACAGAATCAAAACAAACACTGATTGAATAAAGCAGAAGGCACTTATTTAATAGTAGGTTCTAGAAAATGAAGTGATGGTCATACCAAATCTGTTTAAAGTTGCTTTAAGCAATCATTAGTCACAATACAGATATGAAGTCCTATTGACTAGATTGTCTGAGGATGCCAAGATTAAGGAACATGTCGCAGTTGCATCCCTTCCATGGAAAATACATCTTTGTTAGAGAATTGTACTCAGGTGTGAATTTATTTTCACAAAATAGGGATTGCAGCTGCAATAAAGGTTTTTAATGAGTGAACTTTCTAAAAGGGCTAAACTAACTCTCTTGTACTTCCCACTGAGAATACCCCATTAGCTGCTAAAAGAAAGGGCTGGCAGCAAAGTCAAGCAGCCTGAGCAGCTGAAGTCAGATTAGAAAAAATTGAAAATTGTTACAGTAGGAATATTTTTAGAAGGAGTAGCATTAGTCTGAGGATCTGATCCTCACACTGATGATTTGTGGTTCTTTTTGTTTGTTTGCAAACTAAGCTTTTAGCAAGCGTAGGAATTTGCTGGTGTAAATCCATAGATAAAAAAACTTCCTTAGCCAGAAGTAATTTCTAGTAAGTTCATCAGTATGTTGATGTATTAAGCCTCTTCTCCAAAATCATAAGTGACTAATACATCCCCTTTGCAGACCTCTTTGTTAGAGGAATTTAACATTGATGAGTGAACAATTGACTACATGTACAGAACAAGAACACAAAAAGTCTAAAACCAGAGTAATCTCAACTAAAAGACGTTTTTAAAAGACAATTAACAATCAAACCTATTCATGGAAAACATGATGCAGCATAAATACCTGCTTCATGTTCCTGCACCAAGAATTACTAAAAAAATTGTGAAAGCAAGCGATCCAGAGGCTCTTGAGATGTGTGGGTTGTTTTTTTGTGTTGGTTTGTTTGTTGTTTTTTGTTTTGTTTTGTTTTAAAGCTGTTCTTTGGAGAATAGCATACAAAGACCTGTAAACAGAGGTTGATTGTCCAAGCTTTCTTAACTGAATTTTCTTTTTTTTTTTTAAATGTAAAATAAAAGAGTTCTATTGTTAAAACAGTTTTTGGTGAAACATGCCAAACTTCCATCCAAGTGTATAATTCCATTTTTGATGCAGAACCTCATAGACTGCAGAGGAGTTAAGGTTGCTTTGTATTTTGTAATGTTAATATCACATCACAATCCAGTAGAAGTCCCTTAATTTTTTCATGGAATTTCTCTCTGTACTGGTTGAAGTGCATAATGCTTTCTGGTTCTTCTTCAAACCAGAACTTGTCAAACTCATAAACCAGATAACCTGTGAAGAAAATAAAATACAGATCTGCAGAAATGACCTCCACAATTTTCTGCCTTGATCTAGCTAGACCTAGAACGATCCTTTAGATCCTATTCAATCCCTTAAAATAGGGAGTGTCCCATTCTGGTCAACAGCAAACTTTTGGACACTGTAATAATGAATAAAAAATTAAATCTGCAAATACTGAGTTTTCAGACTGCAGTCTCTAATATATAAAGCCACCCAAATTTATCCCTTAAATACACATTTCTGTAGCACAATGTTTAAGCATCAGGTACATTTCCAATACCTGATCCAGAAGATAAACAGCTTGCTCTGGCTAATGAGAAAAGAGTGGAAATACACTCCAAAAAAACCTAAACAAAAAACTTGTAGGCCTCCCCCCCGTAGTCTGTACTAAAGAAGCTACAGATACTCACAGTAAAACTGATGGAAGTGCTCCATCTGCGGCAATCCAGAGACCACGTTGTACAGATGAGACTTTAAAGCACCATTCTTAAGTAAGCTGTATGCCATTTCTGTCAGATTGATTCCAACTATTGCATAAGAATATCTGCAACACCAATCATAGGTCACGTTTTACCTTCTGGATCGAAGGACCTAAAAGCTCCCCTGCAACAGTCTGCATTAGGATAACTATAAGAGTCAGTTTTTCCTATGATACTTCTTGTCAAGCTGACTCCGGCCTACAGACCACTCTTTCCATTCCCTGGTGTATACAACCATGTAAAAGTTATTTTAAAAAGCTAGTTTCCTATACAATAGTATGGCAAATACCTCCATTAGGCAATAATGAGTTGGTAAGGCTAATCAACGTTGACCTTAATTTGCTCATTTGAAATCATTAAATCTGCTGGAATTTTAAAAATCGGACATCAAAAACACTGTTACAGTCTAAATGGAATGGCCATCTCAACCTGTTCTTCGAGCTGAAAAAAAATCTGGTTTTCTGTCGCATGGTATAGAAAGCACCACAATAGAAATTCTTAAAGGACTGTTAAAACAAGTGTTTCTGGGGGAAGGAGGAAAAAAAAAAAAAGGATTAATTTGCGTCCATGATATGGGTATTTAATTGATGTAAATGTCTCAGATATCCTATTCACCACCTAGTTGCACAAGATAATATTATTTACAATGGAAGTCATGAAAGCCTCCCATTCTTGGTAAGCGACTGAGTTAACTAGGGACTAGATGGATCAGACCATATACACAAGTTTACCAGCTTTCCTCTGAATCTGACTGGTTTTCCCTGTAAAATGAGCTAAATGTTTTAATATGCAAAGTTTTAAAAAATGAAGTTAAAGTTGAACAACAACAAAATATCTATTTGTATATACTTATTACAGAACAGAAACCTAGCAAATAAAGAGGCCTTAAGAGATAATCTATTCCACCCCAACACAGGATCAGTAAGAAGGCGAAAAATAAGTATTAATTTCTAAATCTAATCTAGCCTATTACTAATAACGCTAACTGTGATGTTAAAGGTGTTCACCAAAGCCAATATTTTGCAACATTTTTGTCCCAACAAGTCTATTCTGAAAAAAAAAGCTGCACATAGTTCCCAGCCTGAAATTGATTTCTGTGTGCGGTTTCTCACGCCTTTCTACTTTGGCCCTTTTTTCATCCTTTAATGGAAAAAACCTACAAATATTTATTTTCAGGACACATACTTGGCAGTCTTTACATGAGCTCTTACACAGAACAAGCCAGAAAAAGTCATATAGTGACTTACCCCAGCTTTGGGTGATTTGAATGAGAAAGGATCTGACGAGCTTCGTTGGTGTAATGCTTACTAAAATACCTGTCAGTGTAAAACAGGATCTTCCATTATTTTTTTTTAAGTTAATATAAAAAAATATTAATGTGTTCAGCATCAAAATGTGTAGCTTTAAACTAAAGCTGAATACTACTGTGTACTGAAAAACGGCACAAAACGAAAACCAAGGGAAAGGTAGCAAATTACATTATATTCAGCATGAACTAATACAATTAAAAAAAAAATCATTGTGATCTGAACATCAAATATGAAGTTCACCCAAGTCCACAAATTAGCTTAGCAAAGTTATGCGAACCTGTTTATTTTTCATTACAGTAATTAATTCAGGAATTTTAAAAGCTTTTGACAAGTTACTTTCTAAGTTATAACCTATCAAATCTACCATATGACAACAAAAAAATAAGGTGTCTTGGGCAACTTTCTGTTGCTCTCCTCGCTTGTTGGCCTCTACCCAACCACACGTTTACAGACGTGCAGCCACTAGAAATGTTGACTTATTTAGAAAATACTGTTTTTCACTGTACAGAAGCTACCATTTCTATTTGCTTCTATTCAGCCTTTATTAGAAATAGCACTAACTAGAGAAAATACATAGACATTGAAAATTAGTTACAACAGAAATTAAATACTTCTTTTCACTTACACCAGATTCACTAACCCCAGGAGGCCCATTCCTCTGAAGTCTGTTTTGGGATCATCACCTTGGAAGCCAATGTCACACCACTGCTTGGTGATTCTGGCCTTCAGATTCTCATGCGGCATCAGCAAATTCCAAAGCTGCACAAATATGCTTCCATGTTATGCACAGCTGCTAAAGTATTCCAAGTCACATAATTCAGAACACTTGCTGCTGCACATTAGAAACCATTCACCACAGAACGGGATACAATCTGCATGCTGTTCTTTTCTGTTAGTGGCAACTCATACTACAATGGCTTATTTCAGCAATTATGAAAATGATTACATTTAACATTAGATGCGATAATTTCCCTTCACGGACAAAGCCACTGTATCAATACAAAAGAAATAAAGACTTGTTTCACTTCAGAAATAATTTATGCATCATTTTCTGATAGGACAGCTACAAGCTGCCATACTTCTCAGTGACTGCTTACTTAACACGTCAATGTTGGGACTTGCATGGCCAGTTTAGATAATTACAAAATGCTAAGAAAATGGCATGCTAATATATTTGCACAGTAGAAGCTATTTTAAAAAGCCTCAAGCAGTATCACATTATTTGCTTGCTATTATTTATCATTACCTAAAATACATTACTGATACTTTTTATCTTCCAGCATTAAACTATCCTCTTTGACATTGACTGGGATGCAGTAATAAGAAAGCACTACTGTCTTTTTTATTTAGTAATTATTGGTTTACAAAGCTAGACATGTGCATAAGGTTAAATACCTTTTTAGTTATGATCCTTCAGTGATCCGTTACAAGATTATTTTGCTACTTATGTTGTTATGTCTGATTTCACATAAAATAATCCCAGTGCAAGTAACTCTAGTTTACTCATTTGTTTTGCTTTGATGTTGTATTTTAATGTGTCATTTCTATAATGGCTCGGCAGTTCACAAGTAGAAATGAGCTCTAAATAGGCCAGCTGGTAAGAATACTACCAATAAATTAAGTTCATTCAAGCTGTTGGACTTGGACGGAAAAAACAAACAAACAGCTTTTGTATCTAAAAGATTCTTTTCACCTCAATTAACTGTTCCTCATGTTCTTCGTTATCCGAATCATACGGGACCTTCCTCAAATTTTCCACATTCAAATAAAGTTTTTTATAACCTGATATCTGCAGTAAGGATATATGCAGATTTGTCTTAAACCTGAAATAATAACAAAACACACAGAAGCTATTAAAGAGGCGCAGTTAGCCGTAAATTCTTGCTCAAACTACCAGATAAGACGTTTCTTATGTTAATGCAATGTAAACACTAGAATTAGGGAGTGCTTTATGTTTATCTTTCAAACTACAGCATATTGGTTAAGTATACTGCTATATGGATCTCTCTTCTACTTAAAAAAAAAATTCTAGCAGATTTCAGTGCTGCACAGTCAGGCCCTATTCACTTAAATTATGGAAGAAGAAATAACTTAGCTAAAATCTGTGATGACACAAGAAAACTCCGAACATCATCCTGAGCCCTGTACCTTCACCTACCCCCAAACTTTTTGTAAGTCTTAAAGTGAAACTTTGTCACAAATACTTATAGCCTCAAAGAAGCATTTCATTAAACTTCAAAATTTTTACTATTCACAATTTTTCCTCTCAGTTGCTCATAATTACTTATGCAGATGAACGCAAACATTAATCAGGCATTACTATACTCTCTCAAAAATATATAAGCAATTACATACTTCATGTAATCAGCCTATGCAATAATCATATGACTTAGAAATAAGGAGTAACCGAAGGGACTTGCAAGATGGAGATGCAGTTATCCCAAATCCATGTCAATTAAAACTTTGCAATTTATTTTCTAGAACTGAAGAGGACATAACCATACCTTATTTTCTAATTTCATTCTAAAGATCTGTGCTAAATGGCCTAAATATTGTATCAGATTAAGTAACTGCAAGAACAAGCCAGGAAGTCAGATTATCTGCCGTGTTAACTCCCACTTCTGTTCGGGTTCCAAACGTACCCTGTATCCTCCTGTTCAATTCTCTTTTCTTTCATTACATCTCTGACACACTTCTCCATTTCAGCTTCCTCAACATGTACAGCATTTCTTAAAACCTAGGAAGTTAACATAGTAGAAGACTTCATGAGGAATGCAGAAATCTATCATCTCTCTATTATTATTTCTCAGCTTCTGTATACCTGCCATGTATGCGTTCTTCACTATAAAAGGACAACAGTCAATTTAGTGCAAATGTTTCCAATAAATGGGCTCAAATCACATATAAATGCAATAATTACATAAAAGCATAATCAGTAACTTTGTCAGACTGTAAACAACATTTACACAGGAGTCCCATAAAGAATAAATAAAAAGCTCCAAAGTTGTTTAGTCTAGGTTCTCATTTGCTTTCAAATGCTGAATTGAGACATGTTCTTCCTAATCCCATTGAAACAAACGCAACTATCGAGGAGCAAAAGTGATAAAACTTTAATAAGGAAATAATGCTTCAGAATTAGGAAAGAGTGAACTAACGAAGTTGAGGTTTCAATGCTGGGGTGAAACAAAAGAACTTAACGTAAGATACTGCTACTCTGCAGCCTTTTAGAGTAAAAGGCAAATACTAGTAATGATAATTATACACTGCCCACCCAAAATCACTTGACAACAATTTAACTTCGTCTGCTAAACTTTTTGTGGTCACAATGCATTCTTTAATACAATTCATGCTAACACCAAAGCAGCTTCATTTCAGTAAAGCAAAAGGCTAACTCTTTTAAAACTGAACATTAATATATTTGATACAATGATTTAATTAAGAGATGCTAAAAGACGCACCCATACTGTGCTCTACTGCAACAAAGATGCTTGTGGCAGTTACTAATTCTCTCTCAACATCACATTAGCTTGTCTAACTGCTACAGAACAATTGGAATGAGCTTGCCAGTTAAATGTCTGCCTGCAAACTCGCACTACATTTTTTCAACAATTCAAAACACTATTGTATACACGTTTAATTGCTTTATCCATACCATTTATCTATATCACACTTCTGGTTTCTACAAAAACAGCAAGAGATTGTTGTGACAGGGAGAACTGACGCTCTCCAAGAACAGCAGCTCTGTGTAATGATTTGTCTGACTGGCTGCTAAAGAGCAGTAATCCTTCAGAGAGATGGAAACAAGCATTTGACAGGACACGGGGTTATTTTTGAGAAAGCTTGAGTGATCCTAGCATACAGAACCCAAAATGCTGTTCTCTCCTCTCTGCCTTTTATTCCTCTACTTTCCTCCACCCTCAAAAGTAAATTCACATGTTCTTTTCTGGGATCTGTCTCTGAAAGAAGGTTTTATTACAGCTTAGTATCTCTAGTATCTTTTACCTTATTCTTTGATGATTCCAGTGAATGTTCTGCAATACAAAAAAAGTAAATCTCACAGTTAAATTGAACTGAATTGTTTTAAATAACTGACGATAGGTGTTCTTGTGGCATGTAAGTAGTATAAAATTTTGCATCCCTTTCATACATGTAATTAATCAAAAATTACTCAATCTTAAAATCAACAGGTATCAGGTAACTGAAAGTCTTAATTTACATAGATTTTTTTATAATCCTTGAGTACAAGGGTGAAAATAGACTTGGATTTTTTAAAACGTTGATCAATTACATGTACAAAAACAAAGACAAATTTGAAAAGGTGTCAAGGCAAAAATATGTCTCTTGATATTTTTCCACTCTTAGCAATGTTTTTGTGTTTATTACTAAAGAAGAAGGAAGCAAAGTCACTTCCTCAAGCTATTGTCAAAACGGCAAAAAGCATAAGTAGTTTCTTAAATTACTATTTTAGATCAAAATTCTGCATCAAGCAGAATTGTGCATTTAATCTTCCTCCCTCCCCCCAAAAAAAGAATTCACATCTGTTCTGTGTGGCTTTTTTAATATCAGGAATGTAAAAACATACACAACGTGAGGGGAAGACTCTGGGGGAAAAATGTAAGATTTCTGATTGACTTTTTGAAGCTAACTGGAATTACCTTAGCAAGCAGGCAAGGAAACTAGATCTGGCATTCTGATTTAAAATTCTCATAGACTAGCCAGGAAGCAGGGAACCGTGAACACATGATCCGGGGGACGGACGCTGCACTCGGGACAGGTACTGGTTTCCAAGGATTGTTTTTCACGACGTTTCTAGAGATCCGGACCAGCCCCCTGGTTTCGCATCCTGCATTACCTATGCTCAGCGTCCGCTGCGCGCCTGCCTTCGAGCCGTCAAAGACACGCTGGAGCTCGCATTTCCGAGTCAGCAGCCTCAAGATCCACTTCAGCCAAAACCGAAGGTAGTTGCTGTACAGGAACCCCCAGAAGCACACCAACATCTTCTGTGAAGAAAGCCCCGCCTTAGCAGGAGGGTCAGGGCGGCGGCAGGCCCCTACGTGACCAGCCTCCTCGCCCCGGTACCGCCGGCCGCCATCGCCGCCCGAAAACACCCTCCTCCGGGGAGCAGCCCCGCGCCCCACCGCCCGCCCCAGGCCGGGTCCCCCTCAGCCCCGCGCCGCCCTCACGAGCCGTTAACGGTCAGCGCCCCCCGCGAGGCCGGGCTGCAGCCGGCACGCGCCCCCTCCCCGCGGCGAGGGGAGCGGGCACCTGCCCCGGCAGCGCCGAGCGCGGCCGCCCCGCGCCCACCCTGGCGGCGACCTAGCGGCGGCCGGCCGCCCCCCGCATCCTCCCGCCGGAAGCCGCCTTCCCCGACCTGGAAGTGATCGCGGGGCGGGGGACGGAAGTGCCGGTTGGGAGGGGCCGTTACCGGCTGTGCCGCGCGCTCCTCGCGGAGCCGGTAACGGCACGGGGCGCTGCGGGGCGCCGGACGCCCGGCTCCACTCCCTCACCCGGCGGCGCCCGCCCGGCCGCCTGCTGTTCCGCCTTGGCGGCTGAGGCTCCGGCCCCGCCGGCGCAGCCCGCTGCCGCCGCTCCGGGGCGGAGGAGCACTGCCCCTCCCCAGGCTGTCACGGCGCTGGGAGCCGCGGGGAGCCCCGGGCAGGGCAGCCGCTGGCGGGTGTAGCTGCCTTCCCTCTGCAAGCGCCTTCCGGGCGCGCTTGGCTCCGGGCAAAGGGCGATCAGAGAGCAGGCAGCCAAGCGCTGCCTTGGGCCGGCTTGTGCCGTGCGGGAGCGGGCGGCCTAGCTCGGGGAAAGCCACCTCCTGCGCCAAGAGCCCGGAGGCTTTGGCTGCTAATCGGCTGTCGGAGGCGCAGGCCGAGGTGACGGGCGTGCCTCCCTAGGCAGTGCCGCAGAGGCCCTCACCCGACCGGTCGGTCCGTCAGTTAATGCCCTGCCCAGGCCTGCCAGCCGGGACGCACCACTCGCTTCAGGGCTGGCCCCTGTGCTCACCCTTTGAATTGGAACAGGCAGCCCAGCTGGTACCGGGGCCAAAAATCGCTAGTTAAAGCCTTCAGCTCGTTTGTGATGCCTCGCAAAATGCAGTTGGGGATTGCTTGTGCTTGCTGAAGT
>VZTQ01012996.1:141466-171311 GCA_013400755.1 Pelecanoides urinatrix | reverse complement strand
GCGCGCCCGGCCCGGCCCGGCCGTGCCGCCCGCAGCTCTGCGGGACGCCGCGGGGCCGCGCTCGCTGCGCGCCCGCTCTCCCCGCAGCGCTACCTTAAGGGGCTGGTTGACATCAGCCGAGCGGGGCGGGCGGTGTGGGTGGGATTTCCTGTGCTGGAGGTCAGCTGCTCCCCGTCCCTCTCCCGTCCCTCCCGCCGCCCGGGTCCCGCTCTCCCCGCGCCGGAGGGTCCCCGCATCCCCCCGGCTCCCTCCTCTCGGGTTGGATTTACATAGTGATGTGTAAACTACAGGATGCCCAGCAGCACTGGAAAGAGGTTTAAACCGACTAAATACATCCCTGTCTCCACAGCAGCTGCCTTATTAGTGGGTTCGACTACTTTATTTTTTGTTTTCACGTAAGTACCGCTCCGGCGGAGGGGGGCCCGGGCTGGGGCCGCCCGGCCCGGCGAGGGGGGAGGGCGGCTGGGCTTGACAGCTGCTCCAGGCCCCGCCGCTGCTGGTCCCGCTCCCTGCCCGCCTCCTGCTATCCCTTCCCGGCTTCGCTTTGCAGAGCCTGCTCATCTCTCCGTATGATAAAATGCGCCTGACAGTCAGATCCACCATTTCGTGGCACATGAACCCCGTCAGACTCCTGCAGCTGCCGGCTGTGTGCACCAACGATGCCAATTAACCGCGGCCCCCCTCGCCCCCGCCTGTCCAGGCAGGGCTGGCGGTGCGGGAGAAGCGCATCCCCCGGCACAGCCGCCCCGGTGCCGCCCGGGGAGCCCCGCCTGTGTTTTGTCCGGCCGGTGTCTCTGCTGCAGGAGGGAGAGCTGGCCTTTTCCGTGATAAACCCTGTGCTTCGGGGTTTATCCGGCAGAGCCTTCTGAAGTGGAAGGAATCCTGTTCTAGGCGTTACGGATTCTACATGTTTTTATGTAACTGTCCCTAAAAGCCTGAGGATCTAATGAACACATTTAGATTTGCTGGAGGGAGGGGGAAACTTTTTTCTCCCTCCCTGTTTTCTCTTCTCTCATTCCCTTCTCCCTTAAATGCAAAATTGAGCTCTGGCGGTCGGCTTGCCGATCTCCTGTAGGTGTGTGAGTACGTGAGCGGCGCGGTGCTTTCGCTTGCTCTTTGCTCTCCCTGTGCATGAACTGGAGTTCGGTGGATCGCCAGCCCGTCCGGCGCTGGGGGCGGCAGCTGCCCTGCAGAGGCGGCGTTGGGATTTCGAGGGATGCTAGGGGGGAGTTCTGAAATGAGCTTTGACTGAGCTGCTTTTTGGGAAGGTGAAAGATGGCTATTGGATATTTAGATTTATTGTTTCACTTATTTTGAAACTCTGTTTTCCTTGTTTTGCCATTGCTAATTTCTAACTGAGCTCAGTGAAGCTGTTGGAAGCAGAACGCTGTGTAACAGTGGGAGTATGTGTCTGTGTCTTTACCCCTCTTGGTTTGGCTGTGATATGATTCTCGATGTTTCAAAATGCTCATTACTGGTATGGTAATCTTAATGTAGGGTTTCAGAATAAAATGCAAATGTTGTTTCGTCTAACAGTTTCTTAAATCGGAACAGATTTTGACACTGAGTTGTGCTCTTGACTTGATGTGACTTGATTTGTCATTGTTTGTTTTTAATGCATTTGATATTAAGTCTTGGTAAATCCTTTCAGGATATTATAGTGTTTCAAGAACTGGTACAAGCCCCAAGAACTGGTACAAGTATAAGCCCATCATTCATCATTCGGGCGTCTAATTATAGTTTGGCACTCGTAGGCAAACACAAGACAGAATTTGGCTTCTGCAGTGAACTTGGTTGACACTGGTGTTGTGAATATTTTTTAAATGGTTTCATAGTCAAAAAAAGGGGTCTTAATGCCGGCATTTATTTTTCCTGTATCTTGAGAAATTGATGTATGCTAAGGTTGTTTTGGAAGCTGTATGTTTGTTTTCACATGGTACTTCCAATGTAGAGCTACAAATTGCTTAGTGATGTAAGACTTTCCTGGTAACACAGTTGTTGTTGAAACATCCTTTTGGCAGCAGGACATCAACTGAGATGTTCGTTTTAGAATTTGTTACTGTACGGAAGAAGCAACTTGCTTTAGTCTATTACTGAATCTCAAACTTAACTCTGCTCCCTCTGTTATCAGTGAATAATTACATGCAAAATGAAGTATTTTTAGGATCTCTTCATATTGTAACTTGGCCTGTGCATCTTGAAGTGTTAGTAAATTTTTTGAGGACTGTCCCAGACATACGTTCTCTGCTGCTGCCAAGTCTTGTGTATAGTAAAAGTAACACATAGTTGAGCAACTGTTGTCAGGCAGTATCTGAAGTCCTGTCTGTTCAAAAATACTCAGATAAATTTGTATGGAATTGCTGTTGGTTTTTATCGTGAGCAGTTTTAGTAAAAGCTATCTTTGTCTTGGAATCAAAGCTAGCAGTATGCAAGAGATTAGTGTGTGTGGCGGTGGGTTTTTTCCCCCTTCCCCGAGCATCTCCATTTTTTATCTTTTTCCACAGGCAGTGTTTTGTGTCCTGAAGATCTTTTTGTTGTGAAATGTTATTCAAGGCTGAGATAGAGCTGAATTTTCAGGGGTGTTGATTTGCACAACTCTGTTGATGTTAGGTAGACCTTCGATATGCAGCACTTGAGGCACTGGCCTAAAATTGCTTTAAGCAGTGTTTCTGATAGAATCCATGCTTGCTTGTCATAGCACAAGAACTTTATCAGATGAAGATTTACAGGTGTGTTTATTAATTCCTTATTTGTGTCATTAAGCTCTAAGGCAGCTATGTCTGTTAGTGAACTTACCTGTGCATAAATACATGAAACTGATAATGGATGGGACTCAGATATTAAGCTTTGGGTGCAGATCAGCTCAGTGGGATATCAGAGACTTGAGCAACTTCAGTGCTGTGGAACTGAATAATGGAACTGAATATATGTGGAAAAATTGAATAATAACTTTTTAAAACCACTTACTGAAGAGAAAAAATGGTCCTTTTAGGGCACTGCAAACATTTCTGAGTAACATCTATGAAAAACAGAGGCTCTGACTCGGCTTTCTCCCTAGCTGTGTTTGTGGGCTCAAGCCGCATGTTATGAGTGTCTTCTGCTAGATGAAAAGCTCTTTGAACTTGCAGGCCAGGGTTAGCTTTTTAGCAACGTAGTCTTTATTTTTTAGTGTTTGTCCAAACAACTTTGCTAAACAATAGCACATAAAGAGTGTTTGAAATATATGGTATCCGCTATTAGCTGATGGTGGTGTTGATCAGTGGTACTCTTATATTTTAATTTGGGAAAATTCCATGATAGATTCTGCTTTATTCTTTTTCCTCAGCTAACTATTTAGGATTCACTGTATCGCTGTTGTATTCCTTCTGGTTTTATGAGGAGGAACTAAACTATTTAGCTATCAAGATTATTGCCTGGAAAGGCAACTAAATATTGCAGTTGTATTATCACAGACTTTTAGCTCTCCCTGTGTGTTCCTTTAGTAATAAATACAAGAGTGTGAGTAGGTGGTCTAATTTGTCACAGTAGGAGAGTAAACAATCATTAACTCTACGCATTACAAAGGAACATATCAATAACGTTATATATAATGATTAGGTTATTTACTTAGACGAACAAATCAAATGGCATAATGAAGGAAGAACCAATTCTTCTTAATACGGCAAGAATCCAGAGTGATTCAGTTGTAGCAGACCTGAACTTACTTCTACCAAAACTTTTTTTCTTCACATTTCTTGTAAGGCTTTCTGTTAAAGATAACAATTTAACCCATTTCAGTGAAGTCTGGGCTCTTGTGCCTCAGACCACCGACTGCTATGATGTAAACCTCCAGGTGTTTATACAAAGAACCTGAGTCTTGTGAACTTCCCATGTTATTTTAGGTTGTGTAACTTCCATATTAGTAGAGAATGCAGCTTAATTGTCAGTAAGCATAAAGCTGTAAAGCATAACGTCACCCAATGAACTGTTATTCTGGAGCTAATAGTTCTCTTCACCTGTTTAAATTGTGCTACTTACTGGAGCTTTTAGTGCTGAGAACCTCTGAGTTAGTTTAGCAGCGGCAGTGCCTGTGTCCGTAGATTACACAGCAAGCTGAAAGCATAAGGAAAAACTGTGGCTCATTTTAGTAAGGAGAAAAAAAAGCTCTTCATTCTCTTGCTGAATATTGTAGACTAGAAATTTCTGATAAAATACCCATTTTCAGACTGTATTTTTCTGCAGCATGCAGTCACTTGAGCATCTTTGAAGTACAGCAGAAACACGTAACTTGTAACAAAGGTCTAGGTGCCACTACTTCTTTGATATAATGGTAGTAATGCTGCTGTATATTGTTCCTTTAAATGCGATAATAAAATGGGTAATTTTCTGGGTGAAGTGAAAGCATAAGTGAGGTGGAAACTCATTCAGTCAATACTGAAAATGAGACTTCAACTTTGTTCTTAGAAGTCATAATGGGAGGTAATCATTAGGTATACGCCACAGACATATGCAATTGGCACTCTAATGCAGTCTGTTACACAGCGGAATTTAATATCAATAACCCTCAGGAAACAACTGAGGAGTGATAAATTGGTATAAAAGAGCAACTGAAGTTGAAGTCACAGTAGGGATGGAAAGAAAATAGAGAAATAGCCTGTACCCCTGCTATTCAGGTGGTAGAGGGAGGAAGAATGGCTGGTAGACTGTACTCAATAGGAGGGCTTGTGGATTTACCTGAGCAACAAGGAAAGCTCAGCTTCATTCATGAATGTTTAAAAAAATTTTTGGTATTCCCCCCCACATTTGTACATCATGTTACTGTATTTCATGAACTAGAAAGGCTCAGCATTTCTGCAATGGCTTAAACATACAGGTTAGCTGTATATGAACTCAGATACACTTATAATGACAAATGCACTTCTTAAATCATAAGCACTTCCCCCTTCCCCCCCCCCCCCCAGTTATATGATCCTGCACTGGAATAGCCCTAAAATAAATACGTAATAGCATTTTATAGTTCAAAACTATAGTAACCATTCTGGATGGTAGTTAATGGAAGTACAATTATATGTGTACCTAAAATTATTGAACTATCTATTAGATTTCATCCTCCCATGACTAGTCCGTGTTTACAGATCAAAAAAGGGGAAAGCATCGTCTGCTTTTTTGACTTGGGTTTGTTTAGTCACTAGCAAAGGTCAAGCTAATAGAAGATCATCTTTGCTTTAGTGAATTTGATGTTTTTCCTACCTAAAGTATTTTAAGGACTTCAGTGTACTCTAGTCCCAGATGTTCAGATGTTCACTTCTGCCAGTTCGGTGTTGTGATTTCAGTTAGAATAAATGATAAAATGTGATTTAAAATATATATTACAGATGTTATGGAGCTTCATCTGTAACGCAGGTAGATTTTATACCAGCCTAGAGGAAATAGAACTGGATGGTGATAATGTGGATGCACAAAAAAGGAAATAAAGATGATAGCTCAGATTGTTTAATCTTGAGATGCTGCTGGACAGCGTGAATTCTGCCTTGCAGCGTGATCTTACATCCCTCTTGCGGTTTGGCCTAGTCCCCTGCTGAAGGCTGCTTGTGCGTTTGGGTGTAGCTCTGGGGGTTGTTGCGTGTGACTTGCTGTGGTGTGTATGGAAGCACGTGGAAACACTACCGCTCTGCTTATCCACTTGCCCGTTGTACTAACGGAACGGTCATACCAGATATCTTTGTAATTTTGAAGCTTTTGCAACACAAAGCTCATCTTCCTTGTCTGGTTCTAGCCACTCTAGGGATTCATTTGCTATTGGTAATGCCAACTGTGAAAAAGAACAAATCCCCCCTTCTTGAACTTTCTTTCCAAACCATGCTTCACTGCTTGGAGCATTAACCTGTTTCTGGGTTGGGGGGGGGTTGGTTTTGTTCCCCCCTGCTCCCACCCCTCTCCACATGCCAAGTGAAGAAATTGCTGGAACTGATGGGGAGCAGCTTCGCAAAGTATATGTTCACTGACAGCTGTGCAGATGACACTATATAGAGGAAAAAGGGAGTGCAAAAAAAGTGTCTATCAGTTTAATTAGGTGCATTTCAAAACTGACTTCACAAACACTGATTTCAGGTAGTGCAGTTTAGCCTCCTGAGATATTTTAACATTTTCTATCTTAATGCATCTTTAATGGCAGGTTTTCCCTGTCCACTCTCCTTGCGATCCAGAAAAGGTAAGGCTTGCCAGGTTGACCTGAGTCATCTCTGTTGTCATGTCTGTCAGCTTCTGAAAAATATTTATTCTTGTTATGACAAAGAAATGTCCTTTTAAGCTGTGGCAATTTCATCTTTGTATATAATTTTTGTAAAGAGAATCTAGACAAACTTGTCATGCAAGATAAAAAGACAGGCAATCTCAACAGGAAAATCCTTTTAACTGAAGTGTGAAAAGTCTTTTTTTTTTTTTTTAATGCTGGAAGAGAGCTCAGTTTTACTACTTTTAACTAGTTTATTCTATCATCCTTGCTTCTAAGGGGACCAGCAAAGTTGGCAATACAGGACACTTCTGAATGCTGTTAAAATTAATTCCTTTAGAAAAAACCACAATGTTTATTATCAACAGGAATATTTTTTCTGTAGTTTGGGAGAGGGAAATGGAATCATCTTGGTTGGATGGTAGTAAATCGCTAGACATCTTCAGCTGTGGGATGCAGAGTTATCTGCGTGCAGCCATCACAGTGGCATTTCAATGCTCACTGTAGCTCTAGCTTTAAAGGCAGAAGGGCTAACGCAATGGAAGTTATTCCTGTACATGGGCCATCCGCAGCTGAAGTCAGTGTGTGATTTATGGCAGTAGTGACCTTCTTTCTATTTTTCCTAATGAGCAGAGATTAAGGATGTGGGTGTATGGAAATGGGACTGAGAGTGTGTCTCAATTAGATCAGGATGGGCCTCTCCGCCTTTGTACATGAATATACAAATGATTTTTCTATTTTTGTTTAAGGTCCCTTTCAAGATACCGATTTAAATATTGTCCATGTTTGTCCAAGTATGCCACATGTGTATTCTTCTTATAAATAGAAGCAATCCCTACAAAATTGTTCAAACGACATGGGAACTCAGCTGGTTTGTTAGTAATGTAAACTAAGGGATGCTACTGTTCAAAACACAAATAAAACTGAAATTGAGAGGCAGATACATTTGATGACCTTGGAGGTCTGATTTTTGAGGTTCGTTACTTGGGACGTTTGCTAATTACACACTTACAATTTTCTATAAACAACTGATTCTGTTACTAGGTGCTTCTTAGCTGAAATCAGCTGTAGGACCCTGTGGCGTGGGGATCTATGTGGGACCTGTGAACGATGACCGGGAACAGGTTTCCTCTTCTTACTTTACTTCGTATATAAGCTACAAGGAGACTTTTCAAGGCCTACAAAGGGCCTCAAGTTTTCCTTAACTTGCATTGGAAGATGTCTGGAATACAGTAATAAAGTGGTATAAGCCAATTGAGAGCATGAAATAGATGCATACTGGAGTGGGGAGAAGCATCTTAAAAGCTGACTCGGTGCTACACTTGTGTAACCAGTGCAAAAGTGGAACATTGATTTACTGCGCTTTGATTTGAGCCAGTAGATACAAGACTTTTCTCACTAATCCAAGAGTAATGTTCAATTTGGCTGCACTGTTGCAGAGCTACTATTAGTTGATCATTTGTCCGTGGGAGCTGTTAATGAAATTGAAAGGAAGAGGCATGGGGTTGAAACAGTAATGCTGCAGTTTTTAATGGAAATTCTGTATTATTCTTTTGCAAAGAATACCCTAGATTGGAAAACCGTGGTCAGCCTACATCTTATTTTACCGTAGGAGAGGTGGTTTTGGGGATCCTTGCTTGGTGATTGCAATGATTAATTCATATGAGTGCACCACAGCATGGTGTATACTACATAAAGGTTCAGCCAGTAATCTGTATCCAGAAAGAGGATTTAATTAGTCACTGATCATTCTTCTGCAATTACTAATGCAATTTAGCTAGACTTGCTTCAAAGCTGTCCGAAGTGCGTAAAACTCTGAGCTCTAAACCTATTATGCAGACGTTAGTGGGTACTTGACTCTTTGATTTTCTCAGGATGGAGATGATGGAATAAACTGTGCAGTAACCCATACTTAGATATTGCAGTGGTTACCATGGTTTTCTGTTTGTGAAAGTGTAAACGCAGAATTTGTGGACTTCAAATGTGAAATCCTTATGAAATATCTGTACCCTACTGCTGTGTGGTGAGATCATCCAGTAACAAAGGACAGTGGAATCAGGTGCGGAAAAAAAGACCTTTTGAATTTTAGATCTAAACACCAAAGCAGCTGTTTCCAGTGTACCTGTGCACTATTTGTTATGTACTTTAATGTTGTGTGAAGTCACATAATTAGGAAATGCTGCCCTTAGTGCAAGAGGACAACAAGCTCTGTGGAGCAAGGCAGGCAATATGAAGAGGGGAATACATGAAATACAGATTTTTGTCAAGCAGCATATAAAATCATGTCATTATTTTTTGATGAAGGGAGGCGTTCATAGAGGCTGACTACTCAGTAATTCCCATGGACATAAGGTTTGTATATGTCACTTTGAAATGACTACTCTCCAGAAAACTCCTGTACGCACTCAGACTAAACTAATCGCAGAATATTCTTAAATGGACAAATTACTTTTTAAGTTGGAGCCTAACAAAGCGAACTTGAAACTTCTTAAATATATAAGGGCTTTCATAAATAAAGTCAGACAAAGCCTTACTCTCCCAGGATTCTTAAAACTAAATTGGCATTTACATTAGTTCTCTTTCATGTCTTCAGGGAAATAATCCAATGTAATATCTATATCAACACAACTTAAATACAGTGCTGGGAATAAGGAAAGCTTGGACATTTCTATAAACAAGCATAATTTTAATTTAAACTTGGGTCAATCACAGAAATGCTTTAAAACAGAAGGGTTCAGCTTAAAACTTTTCTGCCTACTCTGATCACAGTCGGCTGGGAGAGGCAGGTGTTTTCTTATGGAAAAACACTTTCTCTCCTCCTTTTCATCCACTTCAGTTTCAAAAGTTATTTGGGATTATTTTAATTGTGTATAACTTCCCTTTCAATTTTTTCTCATGAGTGAGATCTCATTTTGTGTGTTTAGCTTTCTCTGAAGATTAATGTTTGCCCTAGCATGCTGTAAGACTCTCCAGATGTGTTATGATCTAATAACGCTGAGCAGCAGTGGTTAACCCTTGTCTGCTGTCAGCAGCTTGCTGAACCACCTCCTGTGTTTTACCAAAACCCAGCATTTGATTATGTAGTTTCTTGGCTCCAAGCGGCAGGAGCCATTCGGCGTGTAGGTGGGTGTGCTCTTCCTCCACGGGGTTTGTGTCCGGCTTTGGGCTCAGGAACCGCTGCCCAGAGACTTCCCCGTGGAATCACACTGTTAACTTGTGCCCTGAGATGTTGGAGGAGAAGCCAACAGTGGAACAGGGACTTGGGGATGTCTGTGTGATCATCTTCATGTGGTCAAACCTGTGACTTTGACCAGTAACTCTAGGTTCTTTTTTCTTTTTTTTTTTTCTTTTTTTTTTTTTTTAAATTATCATCTCATTTCTCCCTTGTGTGGTGTGTAAGTCACACATCTATCTTTCCTCTTTGAAGATCTTGCTGCAACACTAGCCCTATTACCTGGCTGCATGGAAGCAAATTACTTTTCTAACGAGTTGCTCCTTGAATGTAGATTGAGGTTTGTGGTTTGAGTTGGCAATCTGTGTTCATTTTTAGGGGTTGTACAGACATTAGCTCTGTCTTTGTGCTTTACAGCTGTTGCTCACGAAGGTCTCTAGGATGGTGTTGCGATTTCATCTGGCAGGAGTCATTTTCTTTGGGTATTACACGGCATGTAGCCCTGATGTTGTCTGAGCTAAAAATTATTAGCAAGACCCCAAAGGCATCAACTCCTCCCTGTATATGTGCATTTCTGGTTAAAGAATCTTGTCTCCTTTCTTAACTGCTATTTAGGTGACAACTGGAATTCCCCATTCTCACAAATTTATTGGATGCAAAATGTTATTCTGGTCCATACCTCCAAATCAATACTGTTTCTTGCCTGCCTTCAATTATAACTTCTGCAGCTGGCCTTGAACCAGGTTAAATGCTTAAAACTGTTTGAGAAGTGTGCAGAAGCTAGCGAAAACTGCCACAGGTAGAGCCATAACAGTGAACAGGACATGCATGCTAACCCTGTTACAATATAGCTATATATCAGTTATATAGTAAAGTTAAAATTTAGTATCCTAATTCACAGGGTCATTACTTCTCATCATATTCTTTAACTCTATTTACACTGTATGCTAATTACTCTGCAAAGAACCAAGTACAAGCTTTGCAGTAATGCAGCTCTAAAGAGAGATTTCATACTATGTGCATTTTAAAATAACATTGTAAAAGCGACAGCCTCTGTCTATAGTTTTTAACTTGATCCATGCACAAGTAGGCTGGCTTTGCATATGTTGCATTTCGTGTAAATGGCTAACAAGTCTTTATGGCAAAAACAATAAAAGCATCAACAGGCATTGGAATTTTTTTTCAAATTACCAAGTTTTGATAATTCTATAGGAAGAGTTATATAAAATGGCTGCTTCTTGATAGATAGTATGAGACAAGCAGAAGGAGATATGAAGCCACTGAATCTGATGAGGTAACTTCTAATTCATGTACGGAAGTTGTAGCATCTGCAGCAGCAAAGGGGATTAATATTGCCATAGAAATTTCAAAGTGCAAAGACAATGCAAGATTAAAATAACAGGACTTGCTGGGGGTGGTCATTAAATCAATGTAATTTTTTAAATTTTTTTTTTTAATTGTGGAAGAAAACTTCTAATCCATGTCGAGATGCAGAACTGTATCAGAAAATAAACTGCAAGGACCAGCTCAGCTCCTCTTGGCAGAGCTCTGCTAAGAACATACCCTCATCTTACATAGTATACCCATTTTGAAACTTAAATTTTAAAATAAAAGCCAATCTATATGAGCAATGCTCTCAAGAAGCTGGGGAAGAGTGGAGGAGGACAGGCGGACACAGTTTTGTTTGTATTAGTGAGAGGGTTGGTTCCTTGAAACGGGATGGTTCTGGTCGTGTCATCTTGGCGTATTTTCAGAAAATGGCATTTGACAGATAGATTGCAATAATAATGAGATACAAGGTCTTACATGTGACAGTGAATTGGGCCCTGCTGCTGCTGATAAACAGTGTTTTCAACAGGTTGGGAAACATCTGCTTTCCTTCTCTAATGGCTGAGCTGAAGAAGACTAGATAGAACATAGCACAGTGATCTTTTGTTTCACATTTGGGTCCTTTCTGGTAAGAAGCTTTGAGGGTGGCCATAAGCTTTCATGGGACCCTTCCCGACTTACGCAGGACTACGTGTGATTCCCATTTGGGAGTTGCCCAGGAGACACCATTACTCAGTCAGAGGGCAAGGCCGTAAAAGACGCAGACCTGGGAAAATGCTCAGGTGTGTTTATGTATGTATATGTATTTTTAAATGATTTTGTGGTTAGGACTGTTATTAGGGTTGCCTAGTGCCTGGGGTCAGGTCTTAATCCTGCAAAAAGCTTTCTGTACTGTCTCTGGCAAGTTGCTTAATCCTTCTGCATTAAGTGCAAAATTTTATCTGTGGCTGCTTCTTATACTGGTAGTCGGCTGGGGCAAAACTGTGCCACTCCCTTTGTTGCTGTCTAGTCCCTTCTGGTCTCAAGCAGCATAACTTGTGAATTAGGTCTTCAGTGCGATCATCCCTGTTCCTTAAAGAGGGAAACTGAGGCAGAGGGGCACTGTACAACTGGAATATTGGTGTTTAGAAGTTTTGCACATAGGTGGCAACTCCAGGCTAATGCCCTGTCAGCCCAGGACTCAGTGGAAATCATTCTTTCAGGGAGGGCTTCTGAAGATACATGGTTTATTTTACAGTTTCTACTCCATCTAATGTCAGTTTGGGCCATCCTCAAATGCAAGGGAATGTCATGCAGCAAGACTGTTTTGTTTTTTTAACACTTAAATCTGCATGAATGTATGAATATGGAGATACATGTGCTAAAGCTTCATTGTCTGTCTTTAGAAGTTCAATGGTAAAATTGTAGTCTTTAAACTTTCATTTGTATGTCATTCCACAATGGCTAATTACTTTTGCCAAATAATTTTTCTTGCATTGTATTACAAAGGGTAGTGGGATAGAGCTAAACATGGTATCTGTGGTTCGAGAACTGAAAAATTAATGATTCCTTCTCTAGCCTGCTGTGTTTGATTTATAATTCATATCTGATAAAATAGAAATGCACTTCTGAGCCAGCTGTCTTCTCTCCATTTACTATCTAGGTGGGGTTTTTTCAATTTTTCCCTTGGTGGATGTTGGGGTCTTGTGAATTTTAGGCCCAACAGTGCTCCTGAAGACGGTGGTTGCCAGACCCACGTTTTCTTCACTTATTTTCTTCAGACTCTTTATCCTTTGTAGTATCTGGCCCCAGGGCTTGTGTTGACCCCAAACTGCATAGCTGCTGCAGGAGACCGCTGCCATGACCCTTGACTTTTAGCGTAACCTGAGTGCGTTGTTTACCCTTTCAGAGACACTTGACAGCAGAAGGAAATCATAGAATCATTAAGGTTGGAAAAGACCTCTAAGATCATTGAGTCCAAAAATGGAGAAGTACAGGGGTTTTTAAGTGCCATAAGCAAGAACTTAGAGCCACTCTCCATCTCAGGGAGAGACACGTGTCTGGACTAAATGCTAACCCCTTTACACAAAACATCCCTCGCCTTGAGTGGTCTTTACAGTCACCCTGGGTCTTCCTGGGCTATCTGGCTGCCTCTTGTCTGGCTCTTATGCTGGTTTTTTTTTGCTGTTCTCAGTCTCTCTCTTGACAGGTGACCTCCAGATCAGTCTGTCCAGGTGGATAAGGCCTTTTGCCCACGCACAGGGTGATCCACTGCTTGTTTACCTTCTTCTGAAATGCCAGAGTAGAGAAAAGGGATTCAGAGTTATGGGGTGCCATTCAAAATCTAATCCCGTCTGTTGAGCTGGGATGGCTTTTATGGTTCGATGCAACAATTCTGCTGTATTGAAACTGTAAGTGCTCTCAGTGGGTCACTGTCTTTATTGTGACTCACACACATTCTGTATCCTCTCCAAAGAGGCTGACCAACATTTATGTCTTCTTCCCCACTAAGAAGTTCGGTTTACTTAGTCTGAATTTAATTGATCCAGAAAAGTAAGCGTAGTTGGGCCTTGCCAACAGGGAAAGAGATGTCTAGCATTTTGCCAATTACATTGTTCCCTTCTGAACAGAAGAGAGCCCTGTTCAGTGGAGTGATGCATTGGATCCTGCTTTTTTGTGATGAATATGCTTTATGCTTTTGTTTGCATCTTTGAGTGGCATTATTTATTTTTGTGGCTTTAACTGCTTTGGAAATGAGGAAAAGCTATTTTGAGTGTAGTATCCACTTGGCATTAAAAAAGTGTCTCTTCCTGCCAGTTTTCTTCTTAGTTGCCCTAGAAATACTTTTCTGTTGGGCTGCTTCTGCCATTGTGTATGTTGTGATATGTCTCCAAAAGAGCATACTATGCATGCACGGATGGGTGGATGCCTGCATGTCTGATGAGGGATTGACTCCCTTGGGCATGCAAGTCCTGCCAACTCTTCAGTTAGAAAACTTAAGGTTTTAATATACATTCTGTCTTTTAGTCCCAATTTGGCCTCTTCTTTTGGAAGACGTTTCTTTGGAGCAAGGAATGATGTGCTGTGGTTTGTTTTTTTGGGTTTTTTGGTTTTTTTTTGTTTTTTTTTTTTTTAATGAGAAAGAGTGTACAGTTATATTGAGATAGTTAATTAAACAGTCTGCATCTAATTCAGATTTCTCCCCTTAGTTCTCTTCTCACTCTTTCTTACCATGCTTGCTTAAATAAGTTGACGAAGCTGTATAAGAACTACACAGATGGGATGAAGTCCATCTAAAGCTAGAACCTGATTCTGATCTCCTGACATGCCAATTAAAATCTTTCTGCAAAGTAATTATTCCTAGGTGACCACACGCTTGGTTTAAATCCCTTGGAGGGCTGTTGGTCCTCCTGGCTGATTGTGTTACTTCAGCTGCCTCTATCATCCTGCACGTCCTCGTCCTTCTGAAAGAGGACTGTCTGCTGCCCAAGGAGAAGATCCTGTTCCGTAACTTAGAAGTGATGAGCTTTTCAAGAGAAAAAAGAATAACATTCTTCAACTTCCTCTTGGAAATGACTGAATCATTTTGGTTAAAGCCTTAAAGCGGGACAAACATTTTTCCTGAAGGGGAGAGCTAGCAGAAAGACTGCAGTCTAACAGTCAATTTGGCAAAGTGATTTAGGATGGAAAATATCATGCAACATTGCTATATATCTGTGCACTTTCAGTGCCATCAACAGATATCTGAACACATGCCCATCAACTTTTCCAGCAGCTGCTAGTCTTTAGATGCTTGTCTTCACTCCTCAGTTTTCAAGTTGGGCTTTCTAATTTTCAAGAAGTACTGAGCCTACCCTCTGAAAGTCAGTCCTCTTAAATCTGCTTCTTCCATAGGGTGACCGTCTTAAAAAGGTCTTGTTTGCTCTTTTTTTTTTTGAGTTCAGAAGACAGTGATTCAGACTAAATTACCTGTTTTAGAAGACACTTCAGACAATTTACCAGTCTGCTCACTTTTAATTGGTAGGGGACAGAATGGAAAGACAGGCGAATATAAGATACTCCTATTGTGAATTAATCTTGTAACAGGCAAGGATTTCTTTCATTTTAATGTTTAGACAAAGGAAATGTATCTATCTAAGGAAGAAGTTGCAAAGCAGTAAGGGATGTTCTGATTTCCCATGGCAGTAACACAGAAGGGATTTTATTTTTTCTCCAAGAATATAAAAACACTCAACTATCACTTCCCTGACTTTACCTGTGATATTTTGAAGGCTGTTGGAGGGAAGGTACATCAAGGGAGGCCTAGACTAACTCATTGCTGATTTTTACTCTGTGCTGCAGTAGCCTTGTCTGGGTCCACGTTCAGAAAGCAGAAACCTGTCAAAAGTCAGTAGATCTACACTGAATTTCCAAACTATTATTTGTATTCTACATGCAGATTAGCTTTCTTTTTGTGCTTACTTATACTGGAAATAGCTTTCTAAAAATATAATCAATAAAAGAACATAGAATGGCTGCTGCACAAGGCACGCTTAAAATGCAGTCATGTATTTGAAATCTAAAATTCTTTATTTCAAACTAAACAAAATAGAAAAAAAATTCAGAATCCCTGAGGGGAAAGTTCTGCGTGTTGAGGTCTCTTGTCATAGCCTATTTTATTTATAAATATAAAAAACGTTAAAACTGTTTGTGTTCTAGAGTTACGGCTAGTCCAGTGTTCTTTGTCATTCTCCCACAATGTGACAATAACCCAAAAAGCATGCTTCCATGTGGATACTACAAGGTTTTAGATGCATTATATTATAAATGTATATCTGGAAATAAACTGCCAATCTCCATTTTTGGATGAACCTTAAAGGAAGATTTGGGCACAATAAAACAGACCTGTTTAGTGACAGTTCAGCATCACTTCACTTGCCATGTATGATCACCCTATCAAGAACTGCATCCTGCTGTGATGACAGTTTGCTGGAAACTCTCCACAGATTCATTGGAAGTTGGCTGAGCCCCAGCTCCACAAATTAGTGGTCAGAAGAGACTGTTTGTAGGGCACAACTCTATCCAATTTGTACTGTTGATTTGATTCTTTTTTTAATTAACACTTTAAAAAATGTGTCAGCAGAGTGCCAAAAAGACAAGAAATAATCAGCTAAAACATTTTATTGCAGCATATGATGCTGTTTTGTATTATCATGGGAACATGATAATGGCAACATTTTTTTCTGTTAATTTTGTTCATTTTGTGGTCAACAGCAATTTAAAATAGTCTTCAAAACAAATTCTGGGGTTTTGCCCTATTTTCTTTTTTCTTCTTTTTCCTCCTTAAATGCTTATCTCTTTTCCCTGAATTCCCTTAAAGTGCAGTATCTTAATGAATTTAAAGCCAAGAAGTTAAATTTTTCTTCCCCTTTTTAAAAAAATGTTTTTCTGTATGACCGCTTTCTGTGTGGTGTCTCTAGCTTAAAGAGGTGATTGGCAACAATTATGTAAGGAAGTACAATACTCTGTAGTCCTTTGTAGATCCTGTGAGTACAGTCAGGGTTAATAAAATCTGGCTGGCTGATTTTTGGTGAAATCATCTTTCTCTTTTTTTCTTGCTTTTAAGCATCATCTTTTCTTTTTTTTAAACTGCTGCTTCCTCAGTGCTTTGTGTGAGACCTGTCACAACTACATCCATTCTTTCAGTATTGCATCGCAAGGGTAGTGAATGTCAGGATGAAAGCTTAAAAGATCAGAGCTAGTGATGACAGCAGTTTTAAATGCACCCTTGCTTATGTTTCATGTTGTAACGTTTCTTATAGTGTTCCTAGTTTATGGCCTCAGATTTTGGAAATATTCCATGCAGGTAGATTGTGCCAGGTGCTGGAGCCATCAATATAAAGCAGGCTTGCTGTGTTAGGACCTCATACTGTTTACAGCCCTGCATAGAGCAGGTTGGGCAAATTCCCATTCAAGGCTCTCCCTTTACCCTACCCTACTGGGTTGACATTGGTTGGCTGCCAAACGCCCACCCAGCCACACTCTCACGCCTCCTCCTCAACAGGATGGGGAAGAAAATAAGGTGAAAAAGCTTGTGGGTTGAGATAAAGACAGGGAGATCACTTAGCGATCACCATCACAGACAAAACAGACTCAATTTGGGGAAAATTAATTTAATTTATTGCCAATTAAAATAGATTTGGATGGTGAGAGACAAAGACAAAAACTAAACACCTTCCCCCCAATACTCCCTTTTTTTTGCAGGCTCAGCTTCATTCCTTTATTCTGAACTCCTCTACCTCTTCCTGCCCCACGGAGCGGCGCAGAGGGGATGGGGAATGGGGGGTTGTGGTCAATCCACAGCAGTCCCTCTCTGTCACTCCTTCCTCCTCACGTTTACTCCAGCGTGGGCTCTCCATGGGCTGCAGTTCCCATCAGGAGACCTGCTCCGCGTGGGCTTCTCTCCACCGACCGCAATTCCTTCAGGAAGTATCCACCTGCTCCAGCATGGGGTCCTCCACAGGCTGCAGTGCGGGTATCTGCTCCAGCACAGCCCTCTCCACAGGCTGCAGGGGTACCTCTGCTCTGGCACCTGCAGCAGCTTCTCCCCCTGCTCTCACCTGGGTGCTCGCAGGGCTGTTTCTCACTCTTTTCTCCTCAGCCCGTGCAGCGTTTTGCCCTTTCTTAAACGTGCTTTCCCAGAGGCCGCACCAGCCTCGCTGAGGGGCTCAGCTCTGCCCTGAGGTGGGGCATCAGAACTGGCGGGAACCGGCTGTGTCCAGTGCAGGGCAGCCCCGGCCTCTCCTCACAGAGTCAGCCCCTGCAGCCCCGCTGCCAGCAGCGGGGGTAAACCGAACCTCCACCAAAAGAATAAATTCTACGTAGATGTTCCAACAGTTCTACACCTATATGAATCTTCACACACAGGAAAAGGAGACCCTGACAAAGCAATGATAGCAACAACAACAAAAGCCCTTTGGACCTTCATCATCCCCAGCTGCACCACCAAGGTCAGTCAAACAAGTTGGGAGGAAAATGGATTTAGTTAATTTTTTTCTGCATTTGAACTACTAGGTTTTTAGTAGCTCTTAACAAACACTCTTCAGGAAAATTATCTAATGTGAGAGTGCAGCAATGGCTCACTCTGATTTATGAAATTCCTCAGAATTTCCATTGTGATTCTGTGAGTCATGTTAATGTGGCTTCTTCAGATGTGACTCAAGTATCTTCCATTTGCACGGCTTCCTTAATAGCTTCTCTGTCATGGTCGGGGGTTGTCGGAGTCCGAGCTGGGAGTTTCATTCAAGCGCAAGGCACAAACATACATCAGTTCTCGTGCGTCTGCAAGCTGCTGGTGAAGACAAGATCGCTGGTGGAAAGGCTGCACCGGCTGTAAACTGTCCCCCCGTAAGAGCTGGCTGCAGGTATTACTACTTAACCTCAAAAGTCAACTGCGTTAATTCTGACTGGCTGTTAAAAGCCCTGTCACTCTTGCTAACCTCACAGAAAACTCGATGTTTTCTTCTGGTTTTCATGCCTGTTGAATGCTGGTTTTTGGTTACAGGGCTAGAGATTTTTAGAACAAACTTTCCAGAGAATATCTGCCTCTCCTCTGGGGGCAAGAAAAGGTTTAAAGACGTGGAGACTGCATACATGATCATCCATGTAGTAGAGGGACAAAATATGAAACATTTACCACAGTTTTCCAGGGATATGTTTGGGTAGCTTTGGCAGCTGTACCCTATCATTGGAGAGGAGAGTACACAGGAAGGGACAAGCAGGAATAATAATCTTCTGTCAATGTCAATAAAAGTGACTAGGTCAAAAGCTCTGTGAAAAATGGAGTTTCCAGAGCAGAAATACTAAAGCTTCAGCCTAGTTCACAGTTTTTTCATTTCCTACCCTGAAGCACTCCATCTTAATTGCCTTTGTTCATACTACACCTGTCAAGAGATGACACCATTATGCACTAAACTCGGTAGGTGTGACAGCAACGGAGGTGGCATGTATCCATCTTCCAGTACTTGCCCTGGTCTGCTAGCTTTTTTTTTCCCCTAATCTAGAGATAATGCCAAACAGTAATTTTTTAACTGTTTCCCCTTTGGCTAATCTTCCTGATAACACAGTTGTAAATGATTTCTGTGTTCCTTGTACAGATGTACGAGGACGTCTTCTTGGCACTGTTTTTGCCTGATGCCAAGAGATCTGGTGGGACTGCCTGGAGCCATCTGATCTGAATACCCTGGGCAGGGTTAGGTACCAGTAGAGAAACTTGGCTGTAAAACCTATGGTATGCACGTAGGCACAGGCTGAATGTTCACTGTGAACAGCTGATCCTTGCTTGTGGTGAGCTCACTGTGATATCAAGAAAGACCAACCATTGGACAGAGAAAGGAGTTACCAGGCTTGTTCTGAACATCTGTTTAGTGATAATTATTCAGCTGTTTTTCAGGGCCAAAGGTATGCAGAGGTAAGCACGTATTACCTATTGCTCCTGAGGCCTGCCAGGTTTACCTTCACTCACTAGTATGTTTTTAAACCTGACTAGTGCCTATAGCCAGATTGACCCTGTGTGCATAAATACCTGCTGAAAATACCTACTTCTTCACAAACACTGTATCATTCAGGAAACTAGAGGAAGTCTGTTATAGCATTCTGGATTTTTGCAACACTTTTACTTGTTTTTAGCCTGGCTTCCTAAAGAAATAAGGCGTTACTATGTTCGTTCGTCTGTCCATTACTTCCATTCTGAATTTTTAAATCCATTACCCATTTCTATCAAGTTCAATAAGGGCACTGAAACCTTTAAGATGATAAAAAAAAATTGGTGCCTGAGCATGGGAAAGAAACCATGAATTACAACCCTGTTGAGGAATAGCCTTCATGTGAACTCAACAGTTATATCTGGACAGATCTCCAAGTTTGCCATCCTCACTGGAAAACTGTTCAGCCATGTCTCAGGTATGATTTCCCTTGTTTGCCTGCTAGGGGGACATGAAGGGAAACTGGAAGAAGAGTTTCTTCGGGGTTATAAGATAATATTCTGAAAGAGGATGTAGAGGAAACTTTGATATTTATTTATACAGAGGCAACATACAAAGGAAAAAATGGTAAAGAGTGTGAGCTGCGATTGCTAGGGTGGGGTTGATGTTACACAAGGATGCAGGATGCATATCCATGGGAAGCATTTGTTCATCTGCTCATGAAATCTGTTGTTTCAGCTTAATATAGAGGAGTTCTCAGATCACCTCCTTGTATAATTAGAAAAAACACATTGGGTGTAAACCCAATTGGCTGTCCTTCCTGGGCCCCTTTAAAAATACAGGAGAACTGCTTTTAATGCCTCTGTTTATTTTGGTACAGTATCCAGACTGCTGGAAATATGTTTATAGCACAGTCTAATGAGCTGAGGCTCCTCTCTAAGATTCCAGTGCCTCATGGCTGGATAGAAAAAGCTGATGCGCTCTAAATATGTATTTATGTCAGACTCTGGCTTGCACTAACAGTTAATGCTATGAGAAACTGCCTGGTTAATGCCACCTAAGCTAAGCTTGAGCAGCAATTGTTCCTTAGCATATGACACAGAGTTATCCTAGTTACTGTGGCACTCATTTACTTCTGCAGTAGTCAGATTTATCAACACCTGGTCTGTGTTGTGAACATCACCAGTTATATTAGGTCATCTGTATTTAAGCTTGATGACTTAATGGGAAACCATTTAATTTGCTGTCTACCTGTGAAGCACTAATTCCAGGTCAACTTTGAAATCTGGTTAATGTTTTAGATGCAGGAAACCCAAGTATATAAAAATAGTGTTATTTACATTGGACTGGAGTTATAACTCTGCTGTGAGTGCCAGGAGCAAATTTCAGTGAAGTATAAGCTGCTTTTTAGCACGCTGACAGGCTTTCTACCCACTTTAATGCAGTGGTTTTAATCTCTTATTCTTCGCACTTCTCCTCTTCCAAAAGGAAGTGCATTTTGCCTTATGCATGCTCAATGACTTATTCATTAACTGGAAGACAGTTTTGGAAACTGCACTTTTTGATAGAAATACCAGCAGATATTGAAGCCTAAAATAAAATAGAAGCTTGTTCCGAAACACAAAAATTATGCTGAACATTGAACAGATAATCTTGATAGTGCAAGATTGGAGTTGTTTGGGTCAAACTTGCTGCTTGAAGTCTCAGTTGGTTCCCAAATGGCTTAAAAAGCCACTTTGCTGCATCTGCTCTCCCTGCCCATGTGAATATCTTGTTGCCCCAGTTATTCAAGGCTTGCAAGGGGTTGGTGCTCACACTCCCTTTTCTCTCCAGGCTCAGACCATTGGGCTTGTCAGCTCTTTCTCCCTGAAATTGGATGATACTGAAAAGTTGGCATTCTCTTCCCTTGCTCTCCCAAATCTAAAAACTCACTGCAAAAGCTTTGTGGCAATTGACAGTTTGCTGTTGGTGCAGCTAGTGTAAATAGAGTATGGAGAATTTTGCTTCAGTGCATGTTGGAAGGAACCGAATGGCAATGTTTTCCAGTGTGCCTCTGAAAAGTGCCTATCTTATGTTCACTTTTAAATCTCATGCAGTCAAAAAGCTAATACTAGTAATGAACTCTTAAGCCTGGCTGGAGAAGAGAATTGATTTGGGGTATAGAATAACTTTTCTGTCAGTGTTTTGGCCAGCCCTGCTTAATATCAGTAGTAGTTAAATCCTTCTGAATTTCAACAGAATGTAGGCATTTTAAATGATTTACAGTTTTTTGAAAACACTATTATCATACTATGACAGCATTTTAATGAACCACTTTTTTGAATTACAAATGAAACTAATATCTGCTGGAGTAGTAGCTCTTTTGGTACGTAGGAGAATTGTTGCCAGGAATATATTGAATATTTGAAGCCTAAATTGGATGTAGTGAGTCTAGTTGGCTCATTCAATAACTTGTTAGCAAAGCATAAAAATCCTACTGGAGCAAACTCATCCTTTGCTTTCGAAGAACATTCCTGTTCTTTATTAACAGGTTGAAGATTGTTTAAGCAGTTTTGTTTTTTGGGGAGGGAATGTCCTTGTGTGTGCATGCTAGCTGCCTTTAATGGACCACTGTCTGGTTGGGGCTTTACAGCGATTAGCTGTACGGTGCAAAGGGCTTGTCTTCCTTGCTATACTCCTTACTTCCCTTTTTACATGCTGAAATTACTTAGAGAGCAGCAGCTTCTCCGAGGCACAGCCAGATGGCTGGGCACCCTGCATCACTTGCTGAAAGGGAGGGTAGTGTTGCGTAGAGATGACTCATAGGCACCTTAAACTTATTCTATTATAAGCAGAAATTGCAGCTCCCTGAAACAGCCAAACATGACCCTTGTGTACCAAGTTCCACTTCAGGCTTCTGGCCTTTTTGGAGCACCTGGCAATGCACAAGGCTGTTATCTCATTCTGGGGAGCACTGGACTATCCCTGCTGTTCACTTAAGTGGTTTTTGCTTAAGCAGGTGAGGCCCAAATGAACACTTTTTTGGGAAAAGTGATTGGGAAGCACTAGGTATTTAATCTTTGCTCTTTTAATGAGCTACCAAGCAGTGCTATTCCTCACACAGTTGTTTTTGCCGGCTTACAGGACAAACCTACATAGGAGGGAGGAGGAGCGAGAGGTAAGGTGAATCGGAGTGCTTTGGTCACTGTTCTGGGTCTTCATTTGGTATTGGCAGTTTCAGAAATGTGCTCAGGGGGCTGGCAGGGAGATTTTGCTTCCCAGGAATGATGCCTGAGAGACCTTTCTTTGAAGTCCTTGTGGGCATTAAGAGAGAGAGCCTATCCTGTTGCATCCTGTTTTGTTTCTGGGAGGAAATATGATCCAGAGTGACCAGAGACAGGTGGACTGTGTCAGAGGTCCAAAAGAAGAGGCTAATCAAAATTCAGATCCTAAGGCTTAAACATTTTTTACACATGCCAAGCTATATAAAAAGCCTGTCCTGTATTAGCTATTTTAAAACACATTAGAAAAATTAAGTGACTCTCATGCGTCTGTTGCTGACTTCAGTTCTTTCTCCATACAAGCAATTTGATTGATTTAAGGTGGTGCAAAGGAGTATTCGGAATTCTGGTGGAACTGATGTGTTTCTTTGTATCATCCTGAAGGAATTATGAAGTCTTGAATAAGCAAATAATGCAAAGGACTGAAGTTGTCATGATACTTAATACAAAAAAGAGATCTAATTACAATATGGGGTTTTTTGCATGCCTGGTCCGTCACTGAACAGCAAATGTGTACAGGACAAATTAAATTTTTTTTTTTTTTTATATTTGGCCCATTTTCTTGCATCTGTAGTACAACAAAGAAAACTTAAGTGATAAACTGCATTACAATGATTACCCGACTCATTGCTCTGGCTGTGTGAACAACTAATCTTCTTAAGTGGGTGCTAGTGTGGATGAGACAAGGACTGGGGATTTCTGTGTTGTAAATTGCAGCTTCTTCAATCACTAGCGTGTACTGCGTGATTTTTATATTCTAGTTACAAAATTTGAAAATGCACATCCTAAAAAAGTTATGTTCTTAATGAAAAATGCAATTTACTTGGCTGGAAGTTTGTCTGTTCTTGTATCTGTTTTGTGGTGAAAGGGAGTAAGTACTTGGCCTTGATAAAGTCTTGTGCCAAGCGTTCTTTTGAAAATGACAAAAAAAATATTATGGCCCATAGCTATTTTCAGCAGGGCCTTGTTTGGAAAGCAAATAGGACTTCAAAATAAATAATTGCTCTCTGTGAATGGAAAACGTGTGGTTTTTCTTCTCCCATGTATACTGTCTTGCTTCCTCAGTGCTTCAGTGTTACACTAAAATCTTAAGATCCAGGATGCTGTTGGGTTAATCAGTGAAAATAGTTTTCATTGATCGCTGTGGAAAAAAAGAACCAACAGGTTTAGGGCGTCACCAGTTGCCAGTGTGGCCTACACAGCAGCTTCGCTTGGCAGGCCCTCAAACTGCGACGCCTGGGACTGGCACGCGGGCACATGGGAGCCGAATACAGAGCTCCAGCTGGGGCTCAGGGAACAACAATGGCATGAAGTGACGCTTTAATTTTCTGCTGTTCATTCCTCCATGTGAACAGCAGCTTGTCTGGAAATCAGATAACTAAAGCTGTAGGAAGCCACTATTTGTTCTACATAATACTTTTTAAACAGATACTTTCAGAGGGGGAACCCTTCCCTCTGACATTCATAACTCATGAGAAACCTGAGAGACAGGAGCTCCAAGGTATGATTTAACGTCTCTTTTTACTGTTTTAGCTTCTCTATTTATTTTGCTCTGTCAAAGTAGAGCAGCTCACCTGTCCAAATTGGAGCTTCCTATGTTGACACCAAGGCTTGCATTAGAAATAGAAAGCTGCCCAGCTTTGGACTGCTGGAATAAAAAAATTAGTTGTAATGTAGTCCTGTTAAAAGCAATTACTATCAGATGCTTCTCAAGCCCTCAGTTAGTCTTTCCTGTCTCTTAAACTTGCTTTCCTTGCTTCCATGTGAAAAGCTTCCAAAAGTAGAAAATTGAACAAATAAAATTTTCTTTTAATCTTTCCTGGCCACTTTGGATGCTATGTGAATAGGAGGAAAAACATGGCAAAGCAAGACTTAAAGCAGTAAAATGGGTAACAACCTGAGCATGTTGAAGACAGAAGCAAGGACTGAAATTACTAAAAACTGTAACAGTTGTTGAACGTTATTTAATGATTGGCAGAAGCTGGCTTACCCTGTGCTGCTTCTGAAAAACGCACCATACCTTTTCCCCTATTGTGGCCCTTTACTCCTTTTGTGTGCCAGCACGAGTCTTCCTGTGGCAAAGTGGTGCTGGTTTTCATCCAGATGCGTTTCCTCAATTCGGTTTGCTATGTAACCAGTAGCAAAGAGGGCTGGACTGCTCTGCCAGCCACTGGTGTTGGCATAAAGGTTTTGTGAAACTATGCCCTGAGCCTCCCTTGTGCATGAAATCACCGTTTTGTCATTTAAATTACAGGTTGCAGTGGCAAGCTACCTTAATCGTAATTATCCCCAACACTTCCATTGTAAGACCTTGTTTTTAATTCTGTGAAACTAGCCATTTGGGTCAAGAAATATGCTTCACGCTGAGGGATTTTGTGTGTGCTTAGGCTAAACCAGAATGATGTTAAGAAAAAATGTTTTGCCTATTGGAAATTTCAAGTTCAGGAGAGTAAACCTTAGGGAGTTAAAATGGGACAACAGGTTGGCTTTTGCGCTAGGCTTTTTTCTGTCATCATGAAGATCTTCCTAAACTTGGCCAAGTTTTTAAATCTCTGCAAAGAGCAGTAGGGTTTATGTTCAGTGGCTGATCGCTACAGTCTCTTAATGCTTCACCCTCACAGAGCGTGGTCTGCTGCCCGGGGAGTTCTGCTCTCCACAGCGGGACTGCCCTGTCCTGAGGAGGCAACTCTGCGCACTGTGGAGGAGACGTGGGGCAGGGAGGGCACTTCTCGTATGTGGCTCTTCACTCAGGCTTTGGATCTTGCTACCATCAGAAATGAGCAGAAACCTTTCCTCATGTGTTTTTTCAGTGCTTCTAAGGTGGGCAGTCAAGGAGCAAGGCTGGGGGGGGAAGGCGAAGAGTCTGAAAGTAGCTGGGTAAGCTGTTTTCAGATCAACTTAGAGTGACTGCAGTCTTGGTTTTCTGAAGAGCAATGTAATATACTTGGGACTTTCTGTATTGCAGCTTTCACTGACTGCAAAATGCCAAGGTCCCTGAAAAGTCAGGTTCTGGGAGACACGCAACATTGTGGGTTCCCATCTGCAAAATCAGGCTAAGATGGAGAGATTGTAACAACTCCTAGGGTGTTATAATGATAAATGCTAATGTTAGCTAAACATTCATATGAAGTTAATTATAACAGAACATCCCAGAAGGAGAACAATTCTATACTGAGTACAGAATGTGCATAGCATGCAGCAAATATGGCCCGAGGCCACACGTTGACTGGGTACAATGAAAAGACAGACTTAACAGCTACCTGCTCAGCGAGCATGCTTAAAGTAGCGGCAGCCCTTTAGGGAATACAGGCAATAAAGAGATTAAATTTGGCCCTCTTGTTACATGCAAGTGACTTTAAAGATTCATGGACAGTTTTATTCCAGCAGTTCAATTTTCTGAGCATTTGCCTTTATGCCAGGGTTGTGACTTTAATATATTTAAAAAATATGATGATGAATAGAACTTTCAGTGTCAAGTTGCAAAAACAAGAGCTAGGCTTGGGGCTGTTTTTTTCTCAGTCAACTATTAGTTTGAGGAAGGTGAGAAATCCAATATTGTATCTATAAAGTGAAAAAACTTAAAGGTTATTAAGCAATTTGGGTTGCCTTGCATTGATCTGGGTTGTTTCAGTGCATTTTTCCTCTTTATTGTTGAAATCACAGCTGATGTCAGAGCAAGAGATGTTACTGCACACAGAAATATTAGGAAAAATGCTTGCTTCCCCAGGATAATATGTCTGTTAATCTTAGCACACAGCCTATTTTTACAAGTAGAATTATGGGTTTCAGTTTGTTGTGGCTACATTTATGCAAGACTAACTTGGATGGTTCCATCTCTTACTTCTAAAAAAGGGGATTGTATGATGTATTAAGTAGTAAGCAATATAATAAATTTAAGTCTTATATTTTAAGAACAAAACCTTAGGCCTTCTTGCATTCTCCATGAATGTTTAATATTTCACAAGTTTGACTCTTCTGCAATCCTTTATGACTTTATAAGTTGTGGGTTTATGGATTTGAATTCAAAAATTGATTTTTTTTTTAATAACTTCAAATAGATTGGGTGCAAGTAATTAATATTCTTTGAAATAATTACAAGCATAGCAACTATTTGAGACAGAAATAGCTGGGATTTCTAATTCTTGCATGCAAAGCTATTCATCAACTAAATAAATCAGTCCCTGATGGAAGAGGGGGAAGGAATAATCACTATGCTTTTGTGGCACAATAAAACAAGGAGGATATTGTGTCCTAAAAGTCCTACTGCACAGATTTAAGATATCTTTTTTTTTCCCTCTAGTATTTTTAACTAAGGATTAGCAAAAAAAAAAAAAAAAAAAAAAAGGCCAAACTGTTTGTGTCTCAGGCTGTGAGATAAGGATAAATAATTTCTTGCCTAAATGTAATAACCCACATTTTATAAAAACTTCAGAAAGGTTTTTAGAATAAAAAATGTAGTGTGTGTGAGAAGGCTAAATGGGTTAAAAATTTGGTAAAATTTTGGGTTTGATAAAATTCTGATTTTTAAAAGTGACTAAGAAAGGTACTTTCTCTCTGCAGGAATCGAATGGGGGTTGGTGGCAGCAGTGGGAAGGGTGGACAGGAGTAGAATGGGAGGACATGCTGCTGGGAAAGTGGTTACTGTTCCAGTCTGGAATAGTATAATCAAAATTTCTTTATTCTGTTGCAAGAAAGAGCTTGGGAAGACAAGAAATTAAATTGTTTGATATTTAGACTTCTGTATGTCCTAATGTTTGTTGGTTTGCATTATGAGATTTGTGGGTTTCTGTCTGTATTGATGGTTGTCGCCTCTGTCTCCTAGTTGCATGAGCAAGGGACCACGTGCTTAAAGCTCGTTAATTCCCCAAAGGACAGAAGGAAATGTTTGGAGCATACATTTTGAAAGATAATTATTGCTCTAAGCAACCCTCAAAGTTGAGACTTTAATTGACACTATTACATTGATCCGAGTGTAAACATATGAAAAATGTTATGATATTGAAAAAGAACATTTAGACTAAGAATGTCTGTTGTGAAACAGTCAGGAGTTTTAAATCATGCTTGCTCTTGTAGAGTCCTGTTTCTTTTCTCTGTATAAATATGGGTAAAGAGTTCAAATTTTGATTGTTTGAACTCTAGCTAGATGAACAGTCAGGGAAGGATAGTTCTACCACGGGATAACTTTGAACGTTTTAAATTTGCTTTTGTTTCCTTGGAAAGAAAATTTTAAGAATGAAGCACAATATTCTGTAAGATGCCAAGCCACACTTTTGATAGTGGTGGGATTTTTCAATTAGATTCCTGCATGTCTGGAGCTTGGTCTTAATCTAAATTTCATACAAACTTAAAACCTCTTTTTGCTTCAGCAAAAAAAGCAGAACTAGATTGGGTCAATGTCACAATGATCTCCAATACCAAACTGAACTAAACTAAGCATTGCCTTGACTTCAGGAGGGTTTATAATAGTTTCTCCTGTTTCTTGCTTGCTCCCTTCCCTCCAATGTAATTTACTTGTTGAAATGTAAAAGCCCAGTAAACGTTGAATCATTTCATCAAAGAAAAGTTATTCTAATCTCTTTTGACAGGGGAAAAGGAGGAAAAGGGAAGAAAAAGTCTGCATATTAGGAAAGGATTTTTTGACACTTTTTACATTCTCAAGCAAATGCAAGCATGCAAATGGATCCTTCTGTCTGCTTCCTTGTCTTTCCATGTTGTGTACTGTACATGTAGAGTTGTTTTAAAGTTCAGCACTGCTTAACCCTCCCCACCACCTTTTATAAGTAATAATTCACAACAGGATATGATGATGATGTCCAATCTGGCCACACCTAATCTGTGCTGGGACACACTGACTTCATTCATTTGTAGGTGTGGTGATTATTAGACAGTTTGTCACCGCACCCTGGAGTGTTTTATTGCAATCATAAAGTGGTTCAGCTAAAGGAAACATCACTTTTCTATAGGAAAAAATGGTAACTTTCTACTTCTAAAACAACTAATTCCAGGAATGTGTAGCATAAAAATTTCACAGCCTGGAATAATCACTGAGCTTGTACCAAATATACAAAGAATCGGATGGCTTTTTCCATTGAGTAATACTGTATCTCAGTATTTTAAAATAATTATTTTTGGTTTGTATGATTCTGAATTTTCATCAAACCTTGTGTAGAATGGCTGAAGGGAGGGTTCACATCTCTCTTCTTCCTCTGGCATACAGAAAGGCTCGTTTTATTGTGTGAACTTCTTTGTGGGAAGTCCAGAACGGAAACTGCCAAGCTTTGGAAGTGGAAATATTTTACTTTTTGGCTGGGAGGTTCTTCATGGCACAGAGGGTAGGAATAAATAGAGTTCATATGTATTTCTGCTGAATATCGATGTTAATTGGGTCTTGAACATCAGTTCAATTTACAAAACTTTTTTTGCCTGACATTAAAAGAAGCCTCTAACTTAATCAAAAATGAGAAAAAAGGCTGTTGTGCCTTGCAGAGCACCAGAAATGCAGCTGATGAATGACCAGACTGAGGTAATTTTAAATTCAGGCTTGCTGAAGGGAGCTGGACTTAGAGTCATTTCCAAGTAATTAAATTAGGAGGAAAGACCTTTTTAGAATAGTATAAGGGATGAATCATATTAAGACCTGCTAGTTTCTTATTGTGAATGCAGCTACGCTATTGAAATAATTTCCCTTGGTTATAACTAGGGAAATTGGTTAATAGTAACCAGCTGGAGGTGTGTATTTCCTGTATAAGTAGGAAAAGAAATGAAATTCAGTTTAAATCTGGTTTGTGAACTTGAGGAAAACAAGACGAGACAAATCATAGAATTTCAAGAAGTGAAGAGATGCTCAGGTCAATCATGCGCCCACCCACAAAGGATATGCCTCTATAGGCAGATAGGAGCAGCCTCACGTTCACAAGCCCTGGTCCTCACGGAGGACTTAAACCACCCCGATATCTGTTGGAGGGACAACACCACAGGGCATAAGCAATCCAGGAGGTTCCTGGAATGCATCGATGATAACTTCCTTCTCCAAGTGGTAGAGGAGCCAATGAGGAGAGGTGCTATACTGGACCTTGTTCTCACCAACAAGGAGGGGCTGGTGGAGAATGTGAAGCTCAAGGGCAGCCTTGGCTGCAGTGACCACAAAATGGTGGAGTTTAAGATCCTTAGGGCACCAAGGAGGGTACACAGCAAGCTCACTACTGAGGAGAGCAGACTTTGGCCTCTTCAGCGATCTGCTTGGTAGAGTGCCATGGGACAAAGCCCTGGAGGGAAGAGGGGCCCAAGAAAGCTGGTTAACGTTCAAGGATCACCTGCTGCAAGCTCAGGAGTGATGCATCCCAACAAAGAGGAAATAGGGCAAAAATGGCAGGAGGCCTGCATGGATGAACAAGGAACTCCTGGACACACTCAAACACAAAAAGGAAGCCTA